>WUQG02011115.1:0-115432 GCA_011317285.2 Androctonus mauritanicus
AAGTTGCGGCTCGGCCGGTAGAGCCAAATAACCAAAATACGGTTTTTGCCATATTACGGCAAAAATACGGAGTCTGGGTTAAAACGGCTAACGTTTTTGAGTTTTACGGAAAATTTCCAATCGATTACGTACCTTTGGGTATTTTTTAGCCCAAAATGGTGGTTTTTGATGCCAAAGAGCGATTTTTCATTTCTTCACCCAAAAATGGCCAAAAAAGTTTAAAAATTCATAAAAAATTTTCTTGAGACTATTCTTATCTACGAATTGTGAAAAACGGGTTCAAATACAATACGGAATACGGGAAAATTCAGTTTGCAGACTTTTGCAGAGCCCCCTCCCCCTTCGTGGGCCCACCTAGAATGGAATTGCTCTTATATAAAATTCTTGTTATGCAGATTTATGTTCCTTTGCGACCAATTCAGATATTTCGTTGTTTTTCTCAGTTCCGTATAGAGCTACGAAGTAATTTTCAAAAATTCTGCAACTGCCTTAAGGAGACGGAGGGAACGTTGGGTGTGAATGGTGTGAGAGTTTGTGATGTAAAGCAAGTTTTTTCCGTTCAACTTTATTCCATATGTAGTTGAGTCCTGGAAGTAACTGGAAAATACTCTCTATGCATGCTTGTTGCTTGTGTTGTTTTTCTTAATTTGTGTATCGCATAAGAACTTTCTACAGGATATACAAAGTCGCCGGAAAGGTAGGTGTTTACATTTAGCAGAAAGGTATCAAATCAAGTAGGATTTATTTTTGCTAGTTAAACTGAGAAAATCACGTGGAGCTACCTATCGCGTGTAACAGTTGTTTCGTTTCTTCAAATGAATGTTTTTACATAATTTAATATTGTTTTTACATTTTTAAAAGCAAAATTTATTATTATTATTCGTGTATATTATATTTTTAAATATAAATATTGTGCAATAATTTATTTTTATAACAAAAAAAAAATTGTTGATAAATTTTTCGAGAGTAACCTGTTGAAAACTTCGATATATTTCAATGTATTTAAAGAAAATAAAACCATTATATTGTTAAAAATTTTGTCTCCAGAAATATCTTCCCATACTTTTACAGTATATGAAAATAGTTTTGCATATTCAAATTTGTTTTTTGCGTTACACGTGTATTTTTTAAAGGTATTTTTTTATCATCACATTTATATTGAATTTGAATTTCTTCATAAAAACATAAAATTTATTTTAATGAAATCTGTGAAGCGTTACGACATATATATATATATATTATTGACTCACCTTTGTTAAAAATAAAGAAATGAGGGTTGACAAGAATAATTTGTATGGGATTAAATTTAGTTAACAAAAGAGAAATAAAAATAAAGATACCGTTTTCGTGATTAAAGTGTGGAAGAATAATTTATTTTCCTAAAGTCTTGGCTAATAATTAAAGGATCAATTTGTATTGGACTGAATAGAAGATAGTAGATTAAGATTTCAGGTATAAGGATATCATAAAATACATTTTTTTATATTTATTGATATGAATAACGGACTGGAAAAAAGTTAATTTAATCAAAATTTCAGTTTTATTAATGGAAATTTAATAAGTTTAATAAAATTGCACAATTTTAAAATATTGGATCGGAACTAGATAAATGATATAGTACATTCTGTATTCAATGTTTTAGATAATTAAAGAACTATAACAAAAGATGGAAAGATGATATTTAGAAAGGATAAAATTTTCAATAAATTAAATTCTTAGTTTCAATAGAACTAAATTTAAACTTACTTCACTATGCAATTAAGAAAGAATTTTAAATTATAGGTTTTAACTTTACATTCGATACACGTTTCTTTATTGCGTACAGAAGGTGGACAACTTTAAATTAGAACACAACTAAAATAATTAAATATGATTGCCGTTATTTTTTGTGCTGATATATTTTTTTTATTGATATCATCTAATGTTTGTAGATATTGCGAATAAAAAGGAATAAGTATTATTTGATAGGAGATATTGAAACAATTATTTTACCCATTTAATTAAACAATGTTAAACGGAGTTCTCTCTTCTATAAATTACTCAAATGATTAATTAATATAAAAAAATATCAATTTCAAATAAAATATTTTAAAAAAATTAACAAACGTTATTCATAATACAATAAACCCATATTTAAATTTAGAATACAAATATTAGGTTAATTTTGGTGTTTGTGGCGTAAAATAAATTTATTTTGTATTAATATATTCGAATGTACTTTATATGCAACAATATAGAAATTTCATTGTTTGAAATCTGATGCTTAAAGATTATATTATACAATATCTACAATCAGCTTATTTATTATTTATAATATATTACCATCATTAATTTATGAATATGTAAGACAATCACGATACTTAAATATGAAAATAGCTTATGAAAGAATGTCTTTAATGTCATTATGCAGATCTTTATTAGTCTATGTATAATGGATTATTGGTGTTGAAAGGATAATGAAAACAATAAGAAATGGTTTTGTTTATACATAAATTAGACACTTCTTTGACAAGCAGCAATTCTGCTGGTATCTAGTGTGCATTGTAGGCGTTGCAAATGGCGGCTATAAGACTCCTTACTAATTTCTCGCGTGAGTAGCTCCACACACGAGTGCAGCTATCGATCGATTTATCTCTTCTGGTCATCCACCACGTACGAGTAAGATTCTGAAGGTACGATGGAAGTTGGGTTGCTCTGTAACAAATTTTTTTTTTTAAATCTTGTTATTGCTTTCCCTTTTAAATTCTGTATTCTCGTGCTGATTTTCTAATCGTTAAGAGTTTTAAAAACACACAAGGGAATTTTTGATTTAAAATAGTAATAACAGATGCATTTACATATTATTTATATAATTTTCAGATTAAATGGCATTAATTTGAATTTATTTTTTTACTAAATTTAATTAATTTTTTCCGATGCGTGTATCAGTCAAATTCATATAGAAATTATTCGTAATAATGGCAATAGTAATTTATTAAAAAATAAATAATTATAGTTTAAAAACGGAATTTAAGTATAATTACAGTTATTTCTGAAATAATCTTGAAAAATATTTATTAGTTTATCATAAATTATTATACAACTTTAGATTTGGAAGGTGCATACATTTAATACTTTCACTATTATAATTCAATAATAGAAATATTTTCAATATTTTGTCTTAGATATATTATTAAAATCAACGCTAACATTTTATTTTTTATTCAAACAAGTTAAAAATATATTTACTTCAGTTTTAAATCTTATTTTAATCAAAATATGATCATCATTAGTACATAAAAAGCATTAAATTATTATGACATTAATCGATTTTCATAGCAACATCAATGATGCAAAATAATATTATATAATTTCGAAATATAGATTTTTAAACAATAAAATTTATTTCAATAAATCGCAAACAATACAATAATATGCATAATTTTAGATTTTGCATAAAAATTTCAAAAATAATTACGATTATTCATCATTTTCTTGATTTAAACTAAAATATTTTTAAATCTTTAATATATTTTTTTTTATAAAAATCGTATAAGAACAAGAGAAATTTATTCATTAAATCATAAAAGTGTATGGCTTTGTTCAAATGTTTGTGTTTTAAACATCATTTAATTATAGAAATTTAAGAATAAAAATTTGATTTTTAATTAAGTCATTACTTAAGAACATTTAGTTTATGAAGTGTTTTATTTAATTTATTTAAAAGAGAAATAATCAGTTGTATTCAAATATTCATTTTTACGTAAACATTTTTTAAGAAATAAAATATATACCAATTTTAATATTTTATATCAGATTTTCTTATTTTATGAATAAAAATAAATTTGTTTTTTAATTCTGACTAGAAGTGTCAACATAATTATAATCTCAATTATTTTTAAACATTTAATAAAATTAAGAATTCCCTTTCATTTTTTAATGATTAATTTAATATGTATTAACCATGTTTTTATATAGGCCTATGATATATTTTCTTTGTACGTGTATTTTGTCTTTTATTATTGAATTTTTATAGTTCTGTTTTTTCACCTAACAACACCTTCTAATAATTTTTACTGCTTATGTTATAAATATAATTATTTACAAATAAATTGCAGTTATGATTATATTGTTTCGTAATATTTGAATTTTCCTATGTGTACTATTACAGAAATGATATACTTTAATGTTTTTCGGATAGATAATAATTTAACTTATTATTAATATGTTAACTTTCCTATAAAAAGCGAAGGTTAAATAATTTATAGCCATGATAGGATAATAAAAATAGTTGAAATAGGGTGTGGCTAAAGTCACTATAAAAATGCATTTAAAAATATTATGCCTATACTGTTAATCAATAAAAAATTATTAACAAACTGCGTACTCATAATTTTTTTAAGTGATTATCTGTTTTGAATTTTACCACACCCTGCCAAGTTTAAAAATACATTATATATTATATTTAGAAAAGTAAAACAAAATGAATAAAAAATAACTAGTTTTAATTATACAATTTTTTTTTGTTTTTCTTAAAAAATTTATAAAGTAAATATTTAAATTATGTAAGAAAGCAAAGAAAAATGTTATCCGAAATACAGTAAATGATACATTTAGTAATAGATAAATATTGTATAACTATATAGCCATTAATTATAAAAAGTTAATCGAATGGGTAGATAACAAATCATTGCCCTTTATGAAAATTGTGTTCACTTAATAATACAAGATGGCTGAATGCCAAGAAACAAAATGTTTTCACATCAAGATATGTCAATAAGCAAGAGAACTAGAAATGATACTCGATTGATGTGCAGCTCTTCTATAATCTGCTATTAGAAAGATAATTACAGATTAACTTGTACTACACAAAGACATAACGTTTCAAAAGCAAAATCTCATTTGCTGTATAGAAATTAAGTTAATAATTTTTCTCTTCGAGATTTTAAAGGTTAACATTTGATTATTTAAGGCAATCTAAAAGTTATATACTTAATTATAATATAAACATCAGTGTGTTTTATATTCTAATTTAAGTACTGTATTTTAAATAATTAAACATTAAATGATTCTACTTTTAAACCGAAATGTTCGGAAATTAAACGAATTTCGAATAATTAATAGAATTGATAATTATCTCCTATATATTTTAATTATAGCCTATTTATTTGTTAAATGATGAATAAATAGTTTGTATAAATATCGATGTTCAATATTTATAAAATCTATATGCATTATTTAAACATGTAATTTTTTAATATTAAGCTAGATTTATAAAATATTTCGATTTAATAATCTATAAAAGTAATTTTTTTCGGTTGACAGCATAACGTACAGTACATTAAAATTTTCATATTATTGAAATCAATTTTCAGTAATATAAACAAAATAAAAAATATTGTATAAGCATTTGGTTTTTCTTGTAGCATAAAATAATAAATTTCTTATAATCACCAATAAAATTAAATTAATTATTTTAAAATTATTTAAAAATTTTTGCAATAAATTTCATCAATTAATTTCAAATTCAATAAAAATTGATATATGAGTTTGTTTATGAAATAAAATGTTAATTCAGGAATAGTCTAATTGTTAAGCATATAATTTTCCTTTGATTATTTAAGATGATTAAGCAGAATCGAGGAATAACTCTAATAATCTGATAAATACTACAATTCCTTCCATAATATGATTTAATTAAACATTTAATAAATTTCGATTGTGATGTTTGGCTTATAATTCCATATGGACAGCTTAATGCTAATGATTATATATAATTGTTGATAAAATTTATATGCATTTCGACTACTTTTATTAATGCAAAATTTATAATTATCCAGGTAAAACTTATCCTCTTTGTTGAATCAAAGGAAAATTTTTGATAAATAAACTCCTTATTTCAATCGAAGAAAGCTTATTAGCATTTTGATATCATATTATAGATAAACTGAATCGTTATTTAATATTATTAAGATTATCACAGATCTTATTTCATGATATTTTTAAAATAAACTGATTATATATTTTACAACTTAAAATGCTAAAATATATATTATCATATGTATTGTATGATTATTTTTTCATAGCCAGAGCAGTACATTTAATAAATTTTAATTATGTAGTTTAAACTAAAATCCCGTAATTTAAGAAAAAAATTTCTTTATATATTAAAAATACGTTTGTTACGTTTTTTATTTTATTTATTTTTTATGTATAATATTATTTAGAAATAAGATTATCTTGCAATTTACAGTAAATATTAAGTTGTTATTACAGGCTACAATATTTTATAAGTCTGAACTAATATTGAAATTTACAATTCATTATTGTTCCAAACAATTTGATAATTTTTTAATTAAAATAATTTTAAATAGTTTCTATTTAATTCAAAACATTATGAACTCAAGATAAATCAATATATCTAAAAGTATAAAATAAAACTTTTTTTATATTAAACTAATAATTTTGAATAATTTTTAAAATAAAATTCAGAGTAAATTACGAATTTTTTACGTATTTAAAGCAAGATTTTAACAAATGATCGCATAATTTATGCATCGCTAATCTTACACCAAAAGTTAAAACTTTATTTTCTTCAACATCATTATTTGTAATGGATTAATTTATTATCAAAATCGCTATTTTCAATTTTGGATAATTAGGCAATAGCTAATATTCAGGCCTATAAAATTAAATAAATAGGATATTAAAAAGAATTTTGGCAACTTATTTATGTAATTTTAAATCCTTATAATCATATAATATCTACGATTATTTTAAAGAATTTTTTTAAAAAATAGTCATTTAGTAATTAATAATATTTTTTTAAAATAAAAATTATACTACTGTGTTTGTAAGCATGTTAAGTAAAAAATTTATTATGAAAAATTTCATAGTTTTTGAAATATTTTTAAATTTAAAAATTTTAGTTAATATTTTGTCTAATATGAAGATTGGAATTTAAGAGAATGAACTTAATGAGACTTTAAATGCATGAAAAGAATCATGGAACCATGTCTAACTTTCCTTTTATGATTATATTCTATTTTATTTTATAAAATTCATAAGTAAAGCCTGTAAATAGATTGAAAAAATAAAATATAAAAAAAAAAACTAACATAGAAACTAAATTCGGTAATATATATGCTTAAAAATATAGAGAAATAATTTAATTTAGGTTTCAAAATTGTTTTGATCTCTTTAACTTATAAAGAATAATTTCTTATGTCAACTGCATTGCAATTGTACCGTAACAATTTTGTTTATGAATCTATTGTACTCTATTTACTCATTTTATGCAACATTAGATATAACAAAAGATAATACAAAGTCTTCAGATAATATTATTTAAAATATATACTGTTTAATTAAATAACATTTTTGACACTCTTTTAAAACAGAATATTTCTATGTATCCTATATATAAAGTTAATAAAGTATTCAAGAATAGTATTGAATTCCAAACTTGAATTCATTGAATATTACAATCGTGTTATCTTCTTATAAAAAAAGTTCAGGTTTATGTTTCACATTTATTAATGGATTTCATATATACTATAAATTAATATTTTATTTATTACATTATGTTTCATTAAATTATTTTTATTTCAAATTTATTAATTAAATTATAATGTTAAAACAAACAATTCATAACGTTTCTTTGATTAATTATATTCATTTAATTTTTCTGTTTTTACATGAAAAATGTTTTGTTTATTAAATATTCTCTGACAAGTGAGTTGTTTTCAAATTATAAACAACTTCTGAGATTGAATAAATGTATGCTTAATATATATTACTTATATTTCTTTTATTAACCTATCTTTTACCATATAAATTCTCTTGATATCTTTGATATTATATTATTCATTTATCTGGCTTTGCTTGAATCAAATAAACTTTATTTACTTCCTTGTTAAGCATGTTCAAAAATTCCCTTTTTCACATTATTTGATCACATATTATTATTTTTATTTAAAAAATATATAGTTATACTAAATAACTATTTTTTAATAATTTAATATATAATTTTTTACTAGAAGATAAGTAAATCCTCTATTATGAATAATTTAATTGCGCATTTTGTCAAGCTATATTACTTAAATCATTGTGTGTTGAAAGCAAAATTCATATTAAAAAAAAAAACCTGGAATTATGATAACCTATAAAGAACATTTATTTTTTATTCTTTAGCATAATATTTTTTATTTAGTGAATAAATATTGCTTATAAATCCATATTTCTAAATCATTTTTCCTAAATATAATTATGTTTCATAAATGATAAAACTGTTTTACTAAAATATACTGTAAAAAAATATTTTCACATTTTTCAATCGAAAATATAAAGATATATATTCGGTATTTTGTAAAAATTATAAAAAATTTGTATATTTATTTTTGATATAATAATAGTTTTGCATGTTTTATTTTATAGCTTGCATGTACATTTACAATTGTGTAATTACATTAATCGATTTTAAAAAGTAAAGTATTTTATGTCAAACTTCATTAAATTATATGGTCTGTAAAGCTTTAAAATTATTTTACATACATTAAGAACATTTTTGCAATATCATGTTTTATGTTCTTAATTTTAAACATTCAATAATTTAATTACGTGAAAAGGATTTTTGGATAAAATTTGAATGAGATTATATTTTTGGATTTTGGATCAATTTATCGGATTAAACAGACTATATATATATTATATCTCAATAAGCTTTAAAATTCATTAGTAAAATATTTTTATCAAATAAAAAAATGGCATTCTTTTACGGCATATATCTAAATATTTTTTGAAATTTATATTGGTAGTGATTATTATTTTTATAACATCTGAGACTAAAACGTAATTTCTTATCGTCAAGATTAAACATGTGAAGATAGTTATTTCTCAGAGGGAGACGATACAGTTGCAATAGTAAACACATAAAACATGGTGATTACTGTTGATGTTAAATGAAAGACTGGGCGTGTAAGTGTCGTTGAAAAGACTTAAAATCCTTTACTGAAAATATGAATGCTACTGTTAATGGTTATACTGCTGACTCAGGAGGAAACTTTCAGAATGAATTGAGTGATTCATCCACAAATTTTTAGAATACAGAATTGTAATTATACTATCATGTAGTTAGAGAAGAAATTTTACCTGATTAGAATGATTAGAAATATAGTCACTATTATGTACTGTATTATAATATAATTAACAAAAAAAAATTATTCGAGGATCAATCATTTATTAACGTTGGTTTTATATTCTAAATATAATTCATAAATAACTTTTTTTTATCTGAGCGTTTTAAATAAAATTTTGAATTGAAAATTTGCTTATATGATTATTTTATTTTAATAAAAATTTTTAGATTTGAAATTTAATTATTAATTTATTGGTTGTTCAAAACAATTTTTAACCAAACAAAAATACAATCTCATCAATTTGATTTTTATAGAATACAACAGAAAATTTAAGATATTGAAACTTTTTTAATATGGATGATAAGCAATTTATCCTTCAAACAAAAATTTCACTAAATAAATACCTTTTCGAATACATAATTTTGTAATAATTTGCATTAATTTTAGTTAAAATCATTTCGGTTTGAATTCTGTAAGTCTTATAATGTTCTTTCTAATTGTTATTCTCGTTAAGAATCATATAGTATTTAAACCACATTCTTGTACTTTTGTTGTTCTTTGTTAATTATATTTACTCTCATTTAAACCATTCCCTGAATCTGTTTGGGTTGTACTTATATCCATTTTTACTAAGAATTATACTGTAGGAACGATAAAAAAAGAAAAAACAGACTGATATTATATTTTCTTAATAATTAGACATAATTAATAAATGTGATATTCTCTGAATTTATTTATGATTATTGGAGAGAGATATTGAAATTAAACAATAAATTTCTATTCATATTAACGGGATAGAAATCGCATACATAAAATAGGCAGAATAATTTGAATAGATTTTTTTATGTGAATATTTTAAACAATATTATAATTTTATTGTTAATATGTAATTCATATAACTATTTATTTTTTACGTTTTAGTAACTGTAAATGATTACTGTAGCGTTTGTTTTATATATCTAATAGTTATATATATAAAACATTCAGTAATAGTTTGTTTATCTAATAGAATTTAGAGCAAAAAATAATGATACCTATATTGAAAAGCATAAGCCTGAAAATATAATTATCATTATTTTTCACTCTAAATTCTGCTGATAGATGATTCTGAAGATGTAATTTTATATTAATTACTATTTACACTGGTATATTAATAGCAAAATTAATTTCTGATATTAATAAGAATTTTGTTCCTCTTTTATTTTTAGGAAATTCAGGAATGTAAATAGTACTACTACTCATAATCTATGTATATCAATTCTGTTATTATTCGAATAGATTATAAAAAGCAAAATTCAGCAGTCAAAGTAATAACAACAATAATAATAATGCATTATAATATTCGTAAAATATAATTATAATTATATTAAATATCAATAAAATAACGATTATTAGTAACTGTTTATAATATTAATAAATGATTGCAAAATTTGTTACAAATATTCCAATTTGTAACAAATTTCAGAAAAACTCAAATTTTGAGAACTAATTATAATAATTTAAATATCTGATAATCTCATTATTGTAAATTAATTTGAAATTATTTATTTAAAATTAATTTTCTATTTGATTTATTAAACATACTAGAAATATTAGTCATTTTAAATTTAAATATCAAATAAATATTCTCAAGAAAACATAAACTCACATGAAATTTTCATAAAGCATTTTTATGTATTATTCTTGGCATTATACTTTCCATTAAAATCTTACATGGTGTATATATATATATATATATATATATGTATTTCAATATTGCATCATATCATATATGAAACTTAAATATTATTCAATGATCATAAATTATTAACATTGTTTTGTTCAAATAGTTTTGAACAGAAAAATTTCAAGAAAGTAATTCTGATAAATTTTCTTTTTATAACATTTAATGTTATAGTTCATATTGTTTTCTTTACTATCTGTTAAGAGAATAAATGGTAATATATTTGTATTGTTATTTTCTTTTATGTCATTTTACATTTTATTCGTTTCAATACATATAATACGGCAAAGTTAATATAATAAAAATTATCTAACTACTGCATAATAAGTAAAATAAATATTTTCGTTGAAAAAGTGTATATAACTACAAAATTAAGTCAGAAAATTAATATATAAGAATTATAATTACTGCATAATTATTATTATTTCTTAACTATACTTTTTCATCGAGAATGACCATTATTATTTCCAAAAGAATTTTAATAATCTTTGCCGAAAACTTACTGTATAATATTTAAATTCTTGCAAAATAATGCTCACTTTAATGGAAAAATCCTTACAATAAAACAAATTTCCTGTAATTACAGATAGATAGATTGAATTATTTAATAAATAGTGTATTAATATTGAATTGTGATATATATATATATATATATATATATAATGAAGATCAATTGCTTTGTTTTTTGATCAATTCGAAAAAAAATGTATTTAAAAATTTAGTTGATGTATAAAAACTTTTTCTGGATTTTCAAATGAAAATAGATATTTTAATTTAATTAATTCATAATGAGAAAATATTTAAATATTCACGCACTTATTTAACACAATATTATTTTAATATAGCTTTATCGGAAATCTACTGCGAATTTTTATTAATTCATTTAAATTGGCTGCTAGAAAATTGTTTTAGAAAATTTAAATATACTATTGTTATAAAATAAATGTAACGTTTCTATTGCTACGATTACAAGCATTTATACTGTTCAATTTAGCAAAACAATATAAACAATATGATGTCATTTATTATTGTGTACATTATATAAAAATTATATATGATTTATGCAAAAATAATACTATATATTGTATACTACATATACAGTTTTAAATAGCATCTATGAAAAATATTTATAACAATATTATTAAATTGCAAACATTACAGTTTCAAATAATATATTATTTAAAAATTGTATAGTTTGAAGTTTTGCGTGTTATTTTGAATTATATAACGCACATTTTCATAAAACAACTACTGAATTTTATACGAATAAAAAGTTGAATTTATGTTATATCAATTTATGTTATTTATGTTATTCAGTAGTAGTAAAATTCAGTATATTCGATACTATTTTCCTAATGTGTTTTCTATTTATACTTGTGCATACATTATCACCATTATCATCATCATTCAATATTCAAGATTAAATCTCAGTTAAAAACAGAAAAATGTAAACTTCCATGCTCTAAACAGATTTTGAATCTTAAGCAATTTAACAAGAACGCAATGCGTCAATATATAAAATATTTTAATATTCCATTGTTCATATTTTAATGTGTAATTTAAATTTTTATAAAAACTTGTTGTTTTATATATTATATTTTTGTAATTTTATTTACTAGTTTACTGAATGATCCTAAGAAATTTATTATCATCATTACCCACTAAAGAGGAATCTAAATGTACAGGTTTTGTTTGATAATTTATGTAAAATGCCTAACTTGTCAGTCTTTCATATTCTTATCTTGTTTTCTTTCTGTGAGGATGAAAAAAACATGGATTTTTAAGAATTATTTTCTTTTTCTTTCGAAATAATAACTATCAATATGAATAATATGTAATTATTCATATTGATATGTAATTAGAGTACATATTTATCTTTTATAAGCTTGAAATAGCAATTAACATTACTGGAATATAATATTTAGTTTATCTAGATAATGTAAATTAGAATGATTTTTAAATAAAAAAGAAAATAGTTGTTAACAATCTGTCCTTTATATTCATTATAATAAAAGAAACAAAGCAAGAACTGCCAAGTTGGGTTTGTTCTTTATAATTTAAATTCTATCATTACCAGTATTTCTATTCAAAAAGAATATAAAGATGCTGAAATTAATAAATCAGGTTTTCATTCAATTGTAAAACAGTTTTAAAATTTTGTGACTAAAAATGTGATAATTTACATTAGAAACATACATAATAATGTTTGAGCATTTTTTCTCTTTTAGATATTTCATTAAAACATTTTTACAATATAATTTATATTTTTCATTTTTTTAATTTATTTCTTTCATTAAGAAAGAGATTGTAAATGTTAAAAAAAAAAAAAAAACAGTTTTGTTTTAAGTATTTCAATATATTGTTCAATATTGTACAATACTCTATCTTTTAAAATCTGAATTTATAGCATGTTTCATTCTAGAAATACAAATGTAGTAAAATGTCATTTATTTGAGAATTTTTAAAGTCAAGGTTATCTAAGTTTACTTTTCCATAGCAATAAAAAAGTAGAAAAAAATGATAGAAGCCATGAGATGTTAAAGAATTGGAATACTAAGCATTTATAAATGGAATTGTTTAAAATATTTTAAAGATTATAAAACTTCATATCAGTTATTGTGATAATTTCTTTAATTTTCTATGTAAATCTAGAAATGAATTTAATATCAGCAACAATTTTATCCAACTAAATTTGTAATATAAAATTTAAAAATGGGTTATATTACTGTATATTAAAGATAAGATCAACAATGAATATTTTTATTTACTTACCTTAAGAAAGATTAACAAATTAAGTTATAGACAGATCAAATATTAATAATTACTAGTTTGTATGCAAGTAAAAAATTAGATAAGTTAATAATGTTTGAATTCCGAAATATTTTATTTTATATTTTATAAGCTATGTCTGTTTTGTGAAAAAGACAATATCGTTACAATAAATATAATAATTTAGTAATAAAACAAAAGTTAAGTAAAAACATTTAAATAGTCATCAGTAATTATTACGAACTTTTGAAATTTTTTTTTTAAAGAATATGATTTGTATAAGTAAATCTATTCAAATTCGTTGCAAAATAGATTGTGAAAAAATCTTTTCAGTTGTTTAATAAAAATTTGTTTAAAGCTTCGGAGAAAATTTTTCCAATTATATAATTAGAAAATTTTCTCCGAATCTTAAACAAATTTTAAGATTGTTTAAGAGGCTTAAAGAATATCGAAATTTGAGTTCAAGAAAGTACACTATTGATGTAGAATCTTCACATTTGGAGTAGATAAAACTTTTATGAAATTAGAAATATATCCCACTTTATAATAAATTTCTTAATCAATTTGCACTAGATAGTTATAATCTCATTTTATTTTTGTAACAAAAATTATTTCCAAATTATATTGGCAAAAAATTATAAGTTATCATTACTGTTTATTTAGACGTTTATTTTTTGATTTTATATTCTAAGAAGTTATATTTTTATAATTAATGATTAATTTAATATTTTTAAGAAAAGAAATCATTTAATTTACATCTCATTTTAAATGTAGTTTAAATGTTCAAGCATAATATAGTGCAATGAATAAACATTTTAGTGTATTTTACACTTAAACATATGCATATTCAGTACAATTATATATAGTGTAGTATATATATATATAATAAATCAAAATAAATTCTAGATATATGCAAAATAAATTATGTATAAGTCGAAAAAATATTATTTATATTACTTAGTAGTAAAATACTTATTTATAAACAAGACTTTAACTAAACAACTCTAATTATTTCAAAAATAAATAACCAATCACATTTTCCATAAATATTTTATCATACATTCATATTTTCATGATTAATTATATGAAATGTTTCACAGATATGTAAAAGAATTTATAACAATAATTTTAATTATCTAAATTATTAATTATGCATGTATCGATAGTAAATTTACGACACTTATTTTATTATCATTACGAATCCTATGAATTTATAAATAAACTATTAATATTTTAAGATATTCAATGTATAATTTATATCTACTTTTTATATGATAGGCCTAACCGAGTTACAACTGTACAAAAATAACGGCATTCTTTGATTCATCCAAGATATAAATAACTTAAATATAGTTAGACAAATAGTTTATTATAAGTTATATTAAAACATACCCATAAACTTATCTTTTAAATAAAATAGTAATTAAAATATTTACTAAATCTTTATTATTCAGTGTGTATGCGAGTTCTTTAGCATTGCATGAAATTTAACTGCATGTCAATAATGTTAGCTATTTTTATTTCAATTTTTAACAAATTGTTTCGCAAATTTATTCTTTATGTATTTTATTTAAATTTTTTAAATATATAAGCATATTGTATATATATATTATTGATTCTTCGCAATCCCTTGGCAAAGAGTACAATAAAGAGTCTGCCTAAATGATTATAATAATAATTTAAATGATAATAATATTTACAAAATATATTAGAATTTCTGCAGGTGTAATATCTTTTCAAAACATTCACTTATATTATTTGTTAATAATATAATATATTGTATCAGAGACATTATTTTATAAAACAAGAAATCAAATCATTAACCATGATTATACTATATAAAAGTTTTGAATATAATGCTTTCTATCAAATATTATTATACACTTTCATTTAAGTTAAGCGATTTCATATTTAACTTATCATAAAATATATTAGCAGTTTTTATTTGCGTACCCTATTCTATCTTGGAAAATCTTATAAAAACAGAACTTTTTTAAATAAATAATTTTTTAATATCATATTATAGAATTAAAGATTTATTTAACTATATTGAAACTTAAAAAAGCGTAGTAGAAATGTAAACAGAATAAAAATATAATATTTATTTATATATTCTTCCTAAATTTCATAAATTATCATTCATTTTTTCGTCTTTATTCTATAAAGATTAATTATGATATAACCAGTTAGTATTTTGAGCAAAATAGATTTATTTTAATTTTTATAGATACACTAAGATTTCTAATAGAAGAAAATGGATTTCCATGAATACTTCAATGCTTTAATACAGAATTAAATGCACTATATTATAGATGTAAAATATAATTTAAATGCTACACATATTATATAAATATGTTTCAATTTACGCATATATAATTTCCATTTTTTAATTCAAATCCAAACAAATTCAAGTTGATCTTAAATATCTGAAGAATATTGACCTTTTCCAGTTACTTAAACTTACGAATATGTTATTATTTAATTTAATTTAATATTTTTTATGGATTAGCGAAATGATTATATTGCATGAAATAAAATTGTTGAATGTTTTTTTATATAGTTGTGCTGTTTTCATAAGAATATATTGTATTATATACTATACTTATATTTTATTTTTTGAAATTAATTAATAACCGCTAAACATACTGCAATATTTAATTATATAGTATACAACTAATAACTTATATTTAATTGATAGTTTATAATCAATAATTATAACAGGATAATCAATCATTTATAACATAAACTGTTAGTATCTTCGAATTGGAATAAATATGGATGATAGTTTATTTTATAACTAAATAATTAAATAATAATAATATATATATATATTATAAAGCATAATGATTTATTATTAATCATATTCTGATTAATATCACATAATGATAATTATTTTTTAAACAATAAAAAATATATAATTTAATTCTACTGATCATTATCATATAGACAAATGCTTTGCGAATAAAATATGTAATATATAAAAATATAAGAAAATAAATGCAAAACACGGCATTATGCTTAATTTAAAATATTATAAGCACAAATTATTAAGCTGAATTGCTTAATATATGGAAATTTTTAAACTATTTAGAATCTATGAAGTTAATTTAAGAACATTTTTCATTTCAACAGTGTAGATTTACATCTGTATAAGTTGATATAAATTTGTCTTTTTTTAAACAGAGCACAATATTAAAAATCAAAATATATTAATCAATCACGTAATTAAAATGTATGTAATTTATTGAATGTAAGCATATCTTAAAATGCTTTCCTTATGTAAAATTTCATTTCTTTTCGATTTAATTATTGAAACTATTCCGTCTAATTTTATGATTGTATAATTGTATATCTTAAGGGGATTTTTGACCGCTATTATCAAATTGATTAATTAGTACATAAATCAAAAATTTCAGTAATAATTCATTAATTGTAAATATTGACTGAATTAAATATATCTCATAAATGTTTATTTAAGTATAGATATTCAGTACAGTCTACATAAATAGGTCAGAAATTTTAAATTGATATTTAATTAAATCTTTATAGTTTTTTTGATAAATATAAATATAGCTATCATATGCAATTTAAATATATATATTAAAAAGTAATTTTTAATATATATTTAAAAATGTAATAAAATGATAATGTAATAAAAACAAAAAATTACAAATAACACTTTAGAAATCATGTAAAGTATAAATTCACAAATATATTTTAATATTATCTATCATAGTTCAGTAAGCATTTTCTTTTTATTGATTGTTCTATTTAATATCCAGTAAATTAATCAGAAATTATATAATTTGTAAAAAGAACAAATTTAACATTATTAAGAAATTAAAGAAGCGATTTATAAAATTGAACATTAATTATTATTGCAAACATGCTAAAATTTTTCCGATTTAAAGTGTAATTTTAATAAATAGACTTAATTATTGTATATTTTAGTCAAGAAGGAAAAAACAGGTGCACGTTTTAAATGCACAAAAGAAAAATTTCCTACAAATACAGATTTTACTCTAAAAATATTTATTTTTTTCAGATATTCAAAATTGATAAATGAAATTATTGTTCCAATTTATGTATTATTTATTATAAATTAAATGATTGAAAGATGAATCAGATATTAATTGGTTTATTCCCTTTATCTATTTTATTTTTAATTATTGGTTTTATATGTCTTTCCATCTATACAATTTTATAATTCTGAAAACAATATAAATTATTTAAAGGTAATTATTTTTGATAATTAATTTCTAATAAAGTAATTTGTTTTAATATTCTGGATCTTAAATTAATTTAAATCTTTTAGTATTGCATATCAAAAAATAAATGCTTTTTTCACAAAAGATTCCATCACAAAAAGGATTGAATTTATCGCCTATCAAAATAGATTTTTCTGCCAACATATAGCAATCTAGTTATAAATTTTATTTAATCTTAAGTTATGCATTTAAAATCAGCATGATTTAGATGTTACATCAAACATTACATAACAAAGTAAAACCTTAATAAGCTATGAGTTTATTCAAAAAATGATTGCAATGATTTAAGTAACATGATTTTTCATTGTTCATTTTCTATGAATTATTTGATATTATTCATTGATATGAATAAATATAAAATTATATATCAGTGTAAAGTAAAAATCTTGAAATCTTGCAAGAAAATTTTTACAAAGAATGTAAGTACAAATTAACTTTTAGAGTATAAAAGTTTTAGAAACATTAAAATATTGAATTTATAATTGATTTATAAAAAGAAATTTCTTTTATATTATTATTATTTTTAAATAAATAAGTAATATTAACAAAATTTTAAGAAATTTTGTTCGTTTAATTAAATTGCAATTTTTAATAGGTTCAATTTATTATTAATAATTTGATTTGCAATTATATATGCACATAAAATCATTTCAAATTAATTATCATAAAATTTCTATTAAACAGTTCTCATAAAATTGCTTAATTAACAAAATAGAAAAACAAATTTACTTCAATTTATCTTGCTCAAAGTTTTACTTAAAATTTTTGCCGAAATATTTTGTATGTTTTTTCTTTATGCTATGTTTCTATATATTTTTTGTTATATTTATAACGAAATGAATCAATTCTTTATTGAAAATTTTAATATTGCATCTGAATATTGTTTACAGCATATTTGATTTATTCATCTTAAGAATAAATTAATTAATTCTATTACATTATTTATAATCTTAAATTATTTTGCTATTTATCTCTTAATATTTTAGATGTTTGTTTTGTTTAGATCATTAAAAAAATAATGCTCTTAGTAACTTTTCTGTATAAATTCCAAATAATATAAATGTCTGTCATTATAATCTCCTATCTGCAAAGCTAAAATCATTCCCATAAATGCAAATATTGATAAATTTTGATAAAAACTTTGATAAATTTTGTTTCCGAAGAAATTAGACTATAGATAAATTTTTTAATTTAATATTAAGAATTTTAAAACGAAAAATTAAGCAAATTTTGAAGATAAATAACTTAATAAATAATTTTATCATGTAAAACTTACTGTATGTAAATATTATGAATTATTTATAAGTTAGAATATTTGAGCGATAAAATATTAATTATAAATAATTAATTTTAATTATTTATGATTAATATTTTATCTATATATATTTTATATCTGTATTATATTTTATATTTTTGCATTATTTTTAATAATTTATATTTTCATGATATTGCAATGATTTTAAAATTTACTATTTTATTATAATTTTCATTTAAAGAAATTTGAATTAATTATTTCAAAAATCATAATGTTTTAATTGGTTATGACTTCATTAAGGTTTTATCTTAAATTTTACTTGGATCATAATCAGTTAAAATATTATAATTATTAAAATGATCAATTTAATTTTATTTTAAATGAAATTATAATAAAATAGTGAACTTTGAAATCACTGCTAACTTATATCATAAAAAATATAAATGATAAAAAATAAAACATAATAATTAATATTTTATCGTACGGATGTTCTAACTTCTAAATAATTCACAACTTTTGCATACAGTAAGTTTTATATAATAAAATTATTTAAAAAACTGAATAAATAATTTGTAAAAATTATTTATTTAGTTATTTATTTTCATAATTTATTTAATTTCTTATTTTAAAATTCTCAATATTATAATTAAGAAATTGATTTGTAGTCCGGTTTCTTCGGAAACAAAATTTATCAAAGATAAATATATTTGCATCTATGAAAATGATTTTAGCCTTGCATATAGGAGATTAAAATGACAGACATTTATATCATTTGGAATTTATACAGAAAAGTTACTATAAACATTATTTTTTAATAACTCAAGCAAAACAAATATCTGAATTATTAAAAGATAGATAGCAAAATATTTAAGATTATAAATAATATAATAAAATTGATTTATATACTTTTAGAATGTGTAAATCAAAATGTAGCAAGTTATATTCAGATGCCATATTAAAATTTTCCATAAGAATTGATTTTTCAAACAAACTATATGAAGTTTGGAATACAGTATGTATTAAATGACGATGTATAACGTTTTGTTGCAAATATAAATTAATAGTTGATCTATAGATTTATTTAAATTTTTATTGTATATAAATATGTAATGAAAACAAAATTATTAAATAAATGTGAAACTTTTTTGTAATATTATTATTATTATTAATCTCAGAGATAGACTACAAAACAACATTTAAGCTAGTACCAATCCTCGAGATTATGAATTCTTTAAAGAAATAAATTTAATTGTTTGTTGAAACTTATCAGTTAAATAATATAAAGCATATTAAATATGCTTTATATTATTTATATTTGTTTCACATTACATAGCACTGCAATCCGTCTCGATAAATTTTATCAAAATGGATTACAGTATTATTTAATGTGAAACATAAATATTTATTGAAATTATGTTTTATTATTAGTTAATTTTTTTATATTGAAATATTGACAAGTTAATAGAAATTTTTCATCAATAAAAAAGATTATTTTAGAGATATTTTGCATTTAGTTTTAAATTAGTTTTAAAAAATGGTTTTAGAAAGACTTTAAATTTGTTTTCAGACTCAAATTTTAGCCAAGCTTAGAATCTGGATAGTTAATTCAGTTCAAACTCCTTAATCATATCTCTAAATTATTCCTTCAGAATTGCTAAAGTTTAAATTTTTCAGCTTTACAAAGATTTCATTACAGTATATACATAAGGTATTGAAAAATTTACCTATTTTTGAATTTACATAAAAATAATGATTATTGAAAACAAAGTTTAAGCTGTGAACAAAGAATGAACAATATGGAGTTAGGTATTAATTACATAAATTAATACTTAACTCCATATTTGATATATTTTTCTCTTTTTATTCATAAGATTATATCTGTAACTATATCATAATTATTTATTATGTATAAATAATTAAATTTGAATATATACCTACAAAATTTGTTAATTATTAAAGATTAATAAATTTTATATATTACCAACTTACATTTGCTTACGTACATAAACAAAGAATAACAAAAAATGAATCACTCTAAAAAGTTTAATTTTCCGGTAACAACCAAATTTAATACAACTAATAGGCCTAACGTTCCAAATTATAAAATGTTGCATTTTTTGTCGATTTAACTTGATTTTCAATACATATTGTTTTAAAAACTCTAAACTACAATATGCCATTAATAATTTCTATAAATATTTACAACAAAAAGCTTTTTAATTTTAAAAAATAAATTTAGCAATCCGGAAAAAATAATTTGTATAATAAAGCGATTCAAACTTAATTATAATTTTAATATTGCTACCTAAGAAAAACTTTTACTAAAATCGTTTTGTTTATGAAATAAAACACTATCAAATATATATTCAAATAACTTTTTTAAAACATTAATGGAATAAATAAGTTATGGCTATAAACCAGTTTTTAATGTCTTTGTTATGTATTGAGTTATATATTTTGGCTTGACCACTTATTCCAAACCTGTCCTACCCTTGAATCATATTGAAAAAAAAAATATGATATAGACAAAATCTCTAACCTCTCTCTAAACAAAATTCATCTTGCTTTCATGACTTGGCAATTAAAGGTTCACATAATATATTCAACAATATTAAAGATGTATTTAACTTTTTACAGATTCACCTTTATTTTCTTCTAATATTTTTTGTTTTTAGTTGTTTCTGTTTCTGTTTTATTTATTTTTCTCTTCAATGTAACTATTGTACCACCTTATCTACAGGGGATCCTCCTTAATTGTTCAATAAAAATTATTATTATTATTATTATTATATATTTTGACACAACTCAAAACAGTAGCAATGGTAACTGTCACCAAACTAATATATTCTTTCCAATTTTCATAGTTAAATTATATTTCATGCACACTTCTACTTTCTGTAGCCATTAAATATGAAACATATGCAACATTTAAAAATAAAAAATAAATTATAAAGCATTTAATTTTTTATTATTTTTGAGTATTATTTTATATTACCCAATTAGTATTATTCTCTGGCTTAATCGTTATTAGTTTGTTAGGCATTTATAATTTTTATTTGCTTATTTTAATATTTATCCAATCTACTTCGGGTTAAGATGATTACACAGCCTAAACACCCAATTTTGCACATATTAAGAATTTTTGTATTTCATATTTTAAGACATTTTTATTCTTTTCATTTATAGATTTAGGAAACAACCTTAACATAAAACATATTTTACTATGTTTTTCATCAATAAATTGTAATTGTTCATTTTCATCTTCATATTAACGTATTTAAAACATGAATTTTATATGTTGTTTATTTAATTGATAAAAGTTTCATTGATTAATTAATAGGAATTGTTTATGCTTGATTAATTTTTATATTGAATAATAATACTGTGTACAATCTTTAAATTGTTTGCATATATGCAATGTATCTACATTTATTAATACATAAAATGACTTTAGTAACTATTCTACTCATATTCTATGTACTTGATTATTAATATTTCTAAACTGTATATTATACTATTATTATTCTGTTTTATATTTTAAATTTATGATATTAAAATGTGAATTAACTACTATAAATTTATATATGAGCCTTACACATTTTTAAATTCAGAATATGTTGGAAGTAATAAAATTCCTGAAGTTGAATTATTGGTTAGAAGTATTATGCTCTGTTTTAATAAAATATTGGATTATGTAGAAATGATCTTTTTTTAAATGCTTATTGTGTAATGTTTGATTTGGTAGGTTAATTTGTTTATTAATTTATTATAATATTTCGAATAGCATGAAAAATGCATTTTTATCTAAAGTACTAGGTTTAATTTTATACGTCAACACTATTGGAGTTTTCTGAGACAGAGTCGTTTGCATATGTTAATAAATTAATTAAGCAAATGAAGTGAATCCATTCCTCCAGCGATATAAAGTTTTAGCTACAAAGTTTCATCATTTTTGGACCTTACTTTATTCGAATCTCTAAAAATGTTCAATACCAAATTTATAGTTGAATCCAATATAGCGCTAAAATAATATAATTTAATTTTATGTTAGTCTTTTATACATATATACTTCATATTATTATTGTATGTTTTTTCTAGATGAAAGAATCATAAATACTTAATTTTTTTTCTTATGAACTTATTATTAAGCGTTATTGAAGAGTTTCTGATGCAATTAATAAGTCTATTAGTTGGCATGAACAGTGTCATAGGCCTAAAAGAAACAAAAATAAAAATCGATAACAACTTAAAACTAGAATTAAATAAATGTAATTTTACATGATGAAAAATCGTCCATAGAAATTGATTTTATTTAGTTTAAGTTGAAAACTTTTGTTTAATGTAAAACATCAAGATTTAATAAAGACACTGAGTGATCTCGGAATCAAAGTTACCTTTCCAAATTTATCTGTCCGCTATGAAATATTAATGATAAAGAGTAAATGAATAATTAAACATTCTTATTGGTAAGCATTCAGATAGGTTATATGATTCCACTTCTCTAATTTCTACTTCATTTTCTTTTTTTTCTCCCCTCGAATTTTGCATAATGTTATATTGCTTATATATATATAAATTATAGATAATAATATTTTTATTAGCAATGTTTTTAAGTAATAAAAAATATGAGAAAACTATTGAGCGATTTTAAATTTTTTTATAATAATATTAATAACAATATTTAAAATTTTTCATTTTAGATTCATAGTAACTTTCTAAATTATTTTTTTTTAGCTGTAATGAAAACTTAATAAATACTTTTTACTGTTTAAATTAAAATTTAACTTTATATTAAGTTAATATAATTTTTATTGTAATTTTTACTATACAAACAATTCTGATTTAAAATTTAGTTAAGTACATTATACTATAAAACTGTTACAAAACTGTATGTTCAAGATTACTGATTATGTAAAATATATTTTGAAATTACATATTAAAAATAAAATAAATTTAATAACTGTAAATATAAGAATTGACATTTAGTTGTTTTTAATGTCATTATTATATTTTATGCAATTTTCATGGATTTATTGCACTGTACTTAATTTTGTTGCAAAGATTGTTGGTGAGAATACAACTGTATTGACTAAAGATTAATTAATATGAAAAAATATATAAAATAAAATTGAATGCATTAACATTTCACAATTCTTTAATCTCCTAGTCAGTTTATATTTTTTGTAAATTTTTATTTGTGACATGAGTTTAATTAATTATAGGTCTAATATGCAGTAATTCCTTATGCTACCTTATGATTTTTTATCTATAAGAATTTATTCTTTATTATTAAAAGCTGTTATATTTTTTACTATTATTATTAAATTCTTCTCTTTTATTTGTTTTAATATTGTATAAGAAAATTTTGCTGAATTTTTGACATGTGTGAAAAGAGAATGTTTGTTTATTTGACCTGTATATGTAATAAAGGACGGATGGTTTTTTCTTTTAAAGAAATTTTCTTAAAATGAATAATCATAATTTCTTAATTGTAGTAAGTCATATAGTACGAATGTCATCAGATGATTGTTTAGTTTCGATTCAACCATCAGCTGCAGCTGTCAACAACAACTAAGTTGTCGTTCGAACGGTGATGAAGAAATATAGTTTTACGTTTCAATGCTCCGTACTGACTAATACATCTAGCCAATCAGAAGGGATCTACAAGACTAACCGAGAACGTACCGTACTTATCGATCTTCTTCCTCTTTCTACAAGTAATTTTGTCTGGACATCAGGAGAAAGCAAGAAGAGCATTATCATTGACAGCGAGATCTCGTCCCATAAAATCTTTTTTCCTTATCATGTTTTTCCTCCTTTAAATTTAACTCATGATAACATTTCCAATTTCTCTATTAATCGTTCGTATTTTAATAATGATACTTTTTATACGTGAAAAATTTTTATTGATTTTTTTATTCACTTTACACCTACATTCTTCGGTCTCAAATAACAGGCCAAGTATAATTACGAAAAATTACATTTTTAATTCGGAAGACTTTTTTCTTTAATGTTACGCTAATTATAGAACTTTTAAGAAAAATTTAATCCCCTCTTTCATGAAGGTTAAAATTTACTGACTTCATTTTAATAAGCTAATTTTTAATTTTTGGCTTTTTAAATTTTTTATATTTTTTTGCGAAATCATATCTTTAAAAATTACTGTAAAATTTTTAACTTAAAATTTCAATTTTTTTTTTTTTTTAATCTATTTACAGAATTATAAAACATCGAAAGCTTTGCGAATTAATCTGTAAACTGGAAAAACATTTATAAACTAATTGGTAGATACGATTTTGGATTTTTATTATAAATTTTTAGTTTAAAAATACTTTCTTAATTATATTATTTAAAAAATTGAAGTGCGTTTATAAAGAATTTTAATAAAGTAACGTAGTTTATGAATTGCACATGTTAACTGTTTGTATTAAAACTTTATTAATTAATACTATTCAAAGAATTTATAAATATCTGGATTATGTTTAAGCTATAATTTATGTAAAATATTTCAGTTAATAATATATAATTTTGTTTTATATAAATATTTTAATCATTAACTGGGAATTCATTTTTTAAGTCTTTTGTGTTTATGACAGTTTATAAGAGTACCACCTTAACAATGAATACTTGTTTAAGTACTTCCGCCCCAAACCAGGAGTCAAGGAAACTTTATCCGTGTAAAAAGTCATCGACATAAAAAACTCCCCACTTGTTTTCGTGACATTCGATCACGAGGCAATCAGACATAGAACTGGTTTTTTTTTGCTTCTCTACCCCACTAGTACTCATTGTTGAAAACCGCACCAACCATTATTCAATTTACACGGTTTTTTATTAATCACTGTGTATTTTTTGTATTTTTTTTTTTTTTTTGCTTCCAAATAGAATGAAAAGCGTAAGAGTTAAGAGCTTACTGTAAGAGTTTTTGCTTTCAAATATAAATTATGATCACAGAATAAAATGATTTTTTATTTAAAAAAAATTAACGGCAATGGTAGGTTTATATGATTTAACAATAAATGCATATTTATAATTGGAAGTAAAATAATATTTGAACAATTATAGTTACTAATTATGTGAAAAAGAAATGTTTATAATTTGTCATTTAAACAACAAAACTAATGTAGCTCCTGATATTTCTGTGGACTTAAATGTAATCCTATCGAAATTGCTCCATTTCCTCTCTGCCAGAAATCAGGAAACGTCAATCACTGAAAATCACACCAGAGGAAACAAATTTACCTATAATCTGTAACTTGCAGGTTTATCCAATAATTGAGCTCTTAAAATATTTATTTATTGATATGATCGGATTAAAAAATTTAATTTAAAAATAATTAATTTCTTTTTTAATAACAACAACCAAAATTTGGTTTTGACTACTATGATGCAATTGATTTGATGAACAATTAAAAAGGCGCAAGCGAAAAAAATTACTTGCGCACTTTTAACTATTTAAAGAACTTAAAATGATTGAAATTGAAATAAAATATCTATATTTGGATAAAAATATACGGAAAAACGAAATTAAATTTTATTTTATTACACGTATGTTAATTTTATTCCTCTGAGTATTTATTTAAATTTAGAGAAATTGTGTAAACTTCAAAACAGCTCAATTCTTTATCTTTTTTTTTAAATATGCATCAAGAATGTATATATTTTATCAACAAAATTAATTTTATGTTTTTGGAAAAAAACACTTGTTTTTGTTATAAAAGATTATCTTCTAAAGTAAATCTACAGAACATTTATACGACTAGTCAATTAAGCGATTAAAATGCACTAATTATTCCCAACACTTCTGGAAAATTTCTATCATCTTACAAATTCTCTTACATAATTGCTTTTGTCTGACAACCAGAATAACATATTTCGCTCTTAGTAATGACAATCAAATTTTCACAAAATTTAAGATGTTGACACTTTTTATTGGTTAATACAGTTAAATGTCTGTGGTTTGAAAATGACTTTTAAGAAAAATTGAATTGACAACTGAAGTGTAAATACGTAAGAATTATTATTATTATTATTATTCTAAGTACTGCAGTTTGTGTTTTTTGATTTTAGGAAAGGAAAAAAAATCGTATCGTATTAATTAACATCTATTCCGTTTAATTGGTCTAAACTCTTACCTTAGAACGGTTGACAGCAACAAGCAATGAAATTAGACTGAGACCTATTTGGTCATTGCTTTGTATGACCAAGGGGTAAATTTAACCCAGATAGGGGTACAAAGATGATTGTGACTCCTGTCCAGTCAGACCACTCCATCCAGCTGTCAGTCCTCCGGCCAGCTACTGATGCGTCAGCAATTTATGCTTGGGACAGAGGAAAAACCTCTGGACCTCGCTGGACTGGCCAGAGTAGGACCCTTTGTTCTACAGGACATTTGTTGCATAAACCGGTGAGACTGTTCCAATTCATTCTGAGAAACCAACTTTTCTAATATTATATATATTATTTAATATAATAATTTTTCAGTTATATTAAGGTTTCGTGTTATCTATATATTTATTATTTCTTTTTCTTTGGCTAAAAATCTTCTCTTTGTTTACTTTAAGACTTTTCGTTGTTATAGTCGCGATAGAATAAGTCTTAATCTTTTCTTGTGTAGAAAGCCGGACAGGTAAGTAAAGAAGAGAAAACTCTCTCTCGCTTCAATAAGAAACGCCTAGAAATTTGTTATTATCAAGAAATTTAACGAAACCATAGAAAATTTCTTTATGTTAGAAAGATATTGGTTGCGGCACAGTAAGATAAATTGATTTCTCAATGCCAACCAAAAATTATTAGAAAGTCGATTTTAAATAACGATGCGGCTTTTATAATTAATAATTCGTCGATGTTGTATAGAAATACTCTGATCTGTTAAGAAGTATGAAAAGCAAAGTTACTCGTTTATTAATTCGATTTTAGGCTGTTATAATTAATACATATTCTATAAAATACTTATAACACACTATAACAAAGGTGAAACATGAACCTATCTAAAAAGAGAGCTTAAACAACGATATTATGAACAAAAATCGATGAAATAAAGATTACGTCGCAGAAAATTATTTTCATACTTAGTAATCATTATACGATAAAATAATGCAAAAAAATTATTATAAGAATTTTCTATCAATTAATTTTAATTAACTAATTATAATAATTAATATCGTTCTCTAATTAATGGCTATATTTATTTACTTTTCTCTCGATATTAATTTCTTAGTTAATTTTTTAATTTTGAAAAACAGCGAAAGTAATAAATTAGTCAAAGTTATTATACACTCAAATTAAATATTGCAAAAATTATAATAGTAATAGGATATTATCAATAATTTAACTATAGCTATATTTATCTCAAGACGTTTTCGCTTATTTCAAATTTCTCAGTTTAGCGTGTGATTCACTAAAACAAATTGCAACTATCATACAAATAAAATCTTTTATTCAGAGTCTTTATTATGCCTATATAGGTTAAAAGAAGGTAAGTTTCATTTTAAAACTTATTGCTAAACATTTTAAATATAATTGCATTAAAAAAATACTTATATCGATTTGTTATGCTATCGAAACAAAGGATAAATCCATTTTTGTTTGTTTAACTTCCATAGTTTCGAAATAGAAATTTAAAGATTTCAATTGTTAAAGTGAAATATAAAATTTATACTCAATATTTAAGAAAATTTCACAATGAATATTTTATGTATACATTCTTTAAATTTTTCATAACGATATCTAACTTAATTACAGAACTATTATTAGTCTATAAGCTTATAATTTATTACAGTGAAAATTCTAGTAGTAGTTTATCATAGATAAATTATTTGAAAGCAGAGGAAGAAACCTGCTCCTAACTAAAATATGGAAATGTAAGTAATTTCATATTTCGATATTTGACATTCAGACTTAATGGATTATTTTAATTAAAAAGTCTATAACTATTAAAGGTAATGGTTACATAAATGAACATTGATTTTTAAATTATTTTATTAAAATATATAAATGAAAAAAAGCATATTTAATTCTATATATTCTATGAATATGATTTAGATTAATATGATTATATAGAATTTACTATAATTTTTTAAATTTTACTTTATAATGTAAATGATAATAAAAGTACTTGAGAAGCGTATCGACATTTTTTACATACAGAATTATAGTCTATAAACATGCTTGATCGGAAAAAATATTAAAAATATTTAAATGATATTAATAATAATTAACTTCATAGAGTCTATTTCATGAATTCAATATTTGAAGCAATATTAAACCAAAAAAATCTACTAAGAAAAATAGCAGCTATTATTCATTTAACAAGATGATGTAATTTATCTTCTAACAAAATGAATGTATTATAAATAATATCAAAATTTAAATTTTTTATTGTATAGTGTAAGTTTTGAAGTTTTATTATGACTAGCTTATTGTAAATTAGCTTAAAAAAATTCCAACTACTACTGACTATCAAGATCACTTTTTTTAAATTTATAAAAATGGAAAATTAGAATAAAATCGAAACAATAAACAAACAATATAAATAGCATGAATTCGGTATTAATTGCGTCGTATTTAATATTTTTAATAACTTATAATTAAAAAAAAAAAAAGGTTTAATTACTGTTTTAAATAATTTTTGTCAATCGATAGTTATTTTAAAATTATCGATTGGAAAGAGTAAAAGAAATTTAAACTATCCTATAACTTATCTATAAAACTATAGGATTAATGTTTAAGAAGGATGTCACTTATGATTAATTTTTCTATGCAAATCTTAAATTAGAAAAGAGATACAATTATTTAGAGAGGTTTTTCACCTTACTATTACTAAGAGAAAAAGTTTTATAGTTTTAATGCTAAAGTTAAAATGCACTTTATTTAATGTAAGCTTATATTATAAAACGGAGTTCTTTGAACTTATTAAATTTGTTGTTTCGTCCAGTGATAAGATTTATTCTTCTTTAAACTTTTTAATATAAGAATATTAGTTTAATATTTATTAAATTAGGGAATTTAGTATATTTTCTGTGAATATTTGAACTTAAAAAGAAAAAAAAAATGATGAAGCATTATTTAGTAAAATTTTCTTATATTTTTGTTTCCTTACTCGTTAGTTCAGAGAGAATCTATCAATCAATCTGGATGTAAATGAAGATGCTTTTGTCTCGCTATAAATAAGAAATTTTAATTCAAATGACATTTTCCTGTTAATTTTTCAATCATTTTTCATTAAAATGAATCACTGACTTAAATCTTGGCAATAAATTCATTTTGTCGTATAAATGACAAAAAGAATTTATGACCGAATCGTATAGAAAGACATTTTGCTTTTAAGTTTTAAACTGCACACTAAATAAATATTTTTCGCTCTTCTTTTTTGTTGTTGTAAAATGTACGAACGGTATGAATATTTGTTGATGTATTATTTTACGTTGTATAAAAGATCTTAACGAAGTTTTGGCTTTGGTACAACTACGATGATCTCTACGGAAAATTGGATGACAGCCAAGAAAAAGAAGTCATTGCGACAGCGAGACACGTTTCGACAGGTCACTAATCTACGGAGATGACGTCATTTGATGATTGTCTGACATATCTTTCATCGTACAAGAAATTTCTACTATTCTTTGACATCTGATGCAATTAACAGAGGAATAATTATCAGAAATTTTTAGAATAGGTTGTTCGCCTTAATCTTTCATTTTAAGTTAAATTGAATTCACTGCCAATTAAATCTACACATTAAAATTATTTCAGTTAATATTCGAAAACATTATTCGGCTTGAATTAACTTCACGTTTATTTACACATAGGATAACAACTGTTTGCATAATTTTTCAATAAGATTTTCTGCATTAAAAATTTATATTATTTGTCAATTGTTTTTCTCCAAAAAAATTTTATTTTTATATATCTGTTCCAGATTAATATCATTTTTGAGATGTTATATCATATATTTTTTGCTTGACGGTTAAATCACAGGAAACTCGTTTTATATATATATATATATTTGCAATCAAATTTTATGGAATTTTGTGAGAGATATTACATTGTTCCGTTGATATAATGATAATGTTTCAAATGTAATGTAATATTTCAAGGAAAATTTGTTACATTGTTCCTCAATTGAAAGAAACTGGATAGCAATGTGGTAAAATTAAATTTTAACAGCATCATCGTCTTTCTTGAAATATAAAGAAAAATACTGCGTAAAAAAATGGTAAGCCAACATTTGAATCATTTATATCACAACTGTTTTTTTGTCTCTTCTTAACGTTACCAGCATTCGTGCCAAATTTTGAATTCTATACATTACTTGTTGGTGAATGAGCCAAAAAGTGAAACTTTGACGTATTTTAATACAATATAAAATATCAGAAAGTTTTTAACAATAAAAGTTAAACTTTGACAAAATAACCAATTGTAAAACTTAAAACGTTTCTTTTACTTAATAAGTGAGTGCTTAATTTATGATTTAGTAATCTTTAAGAGATTTTATATGTGAAAATTGCCAATCTCTTAAATCATTGAAGCGCATAATGTAATTTAAACCATAATATTTAGGATCGAAGATAGTTAAATTTATTAATTTTTGTTTGGACTATATATTAATAATATTCGAGCGAATTCATTTATAGAAGGATTTTATAAATTTTTATAAATGTTATTTTCTAAGTAAAATTAAAAAAAAAAACATTAAATGTTTTAGATTTTATATATAAACGAGATTCATAATATATATATTTTAATTATTTCCCACATCCTATCAAAATTTCGAAAAAAATTCCAACACGATATAATTTATTTTTTAAAATTGTCTTTAATTAATAAGCTATAAAAAAAGATAAAATATTGATAACTGCTTAAAATTGGCTTAATTAAGGAGAATTTAATAAGTTTGAATTTATAAGCGAAATAAGATATATTTATTTCTTATCGTGTCTCTTATTGGATGAATTTTCTGCTCGAATTTGAAATTTTAATAGCTTTCTCTCTATTGGATCAGTAATTAAATGTGTATTGAAAAGAGAATTAATTTGGTTCAGTTTCCACTTTGTTGTTGTCCATCAACTTCGTTGTCCATCATTGAGTCTAGTGTAGAGAAAGTGTCCGATGTGTTCAATACTGCTTAGATGCGAAAAGCAGAACAGCGCTGTTTTAACAACAATTAAGCAAAGGAAACATTCATTTGGAAAGAAGAATATTAGATTTGAAATTTTCTATTTCTTTCATTATCTATTAATTAACGATTTTAATATAATTGAAATGAAACATTAGCCCCCTATACGTAGGCCACTTTTAAAAATCATTCAAATATATTTACATTCAAACATTAGTCTGTAAGCCATTACAGAAATACTTTTAATATACGCTTACTTTGTTCATATTTTAATATATTAAAATTATAGTAACTAGGGAATTTGCTTCTCTTGCCAATTTACTAAGCAATTCAGATTTTAATTTAGTAGACAGTTAAAACAATTGCCGAATTTAATATAAAGAATCTTTGAATTATAAAGATTAAAAATAGAAGATTGAAATCAAGATAATTTAATTAAGAAGTTGTTAAAGTTAGCCTAAGGTTACTATTTAATACGCACAAGATATTTCTATTCCGCATCATTGAATGTTCAGATAGTATATTGTTCTAAAAAAAATACAGCCTTTAGCTTCAAATAAGCTGAGATATGAAACGATACTATATTGTTGACAAATAAATAAAGGTCGATTAAATTCAATAAGCCCTATGATAATTAAGATAAAAAGACATTTAGAGATATGCTGATAGTTTTTCAAATTGATTTTTATTTTTATAATTAAAAAAAGTATATGATTTTAAAATGTTTACAGACTATCGTGTTTTTAAATTTTCTTTTAGTAAAACATCCAAAAATTTAATCTATCAAATAAAATATTTAAATATTTGACTTTAACAGAAAATGTAGAATCAAATATTGTTTTAATGCACGAAACTTTAAAAATAAATAATATGAGATTAAAAAAACATATAAAACATGTAATTATTGTGGTATATACGATAAAATTACGACTGAAAAATAAGTGACTGGATATTTTTCGTTTAAAAATAACTTAAAAATCTAATATTCCAGCATATCACTTTGTAAAAATAAAATTTACGCTATTTTCTAAACAGAAACCATTTCGTTTTATATTAAATTTGAAACTGATAAAAATAAAAGTACAGTACTTATCGATAATTATCCTAATTGATCCTAAGATTTTAAAAGAATTATATCCAATTTAAATATAATAAGTTTTAACTATTACATAGTCCTATTAACATTTAATTAATTTTTTTAATTAAATAAGTTATTAAGAAAGATTAATTCGATCCATAATACATGTTAACTAAAATTGCTTTAATCTCGCTTACTTTAATTTTGAATCTAGGAGTATTTATTAGTTTATTAAATCATAATCAACAATATATATTATCAAATCTATAGGCCAATATTCTTATTTAATAAGCATTTATTGCATTAAGGAATAAATTTTTTTTAGGCCAATCGTAGGAAACAATAAATTCAAAAATCTTAAATTCTAACAAGGAGTTATGAAAATAAGATTTATAGTTTCAGTGAAATTAGTGAACATTGTAAATAATACATTTGCAAGCTTCTGTTTCTTAAATCTTTTTTATTGATTGATTAGTTTCGATTTGAAACTTTGTCTTTTTGTAACGTTAGAATAATATTATTAAAATAAGATTCTGAGTAATTTAATTTTTCACTTAGATTCAACATAAAAGTAAATTTAAAGGTACCAAATATATATAATCTGTTGTACAGTAGTGCCTTATTATATGGATGAATTAGATATTTTTTATTTCAAAGATTTGGATACAAATGATAAATTTATTATTACTAGGAATATATTAAGAATTTTAAGAATAAATTCCTTAGTTTTATTTCTTGCCATAATTAATTTCTTGCTTTGCTTTATATTTGAATACAGTATAGATTTCTAAATCTTTAAAAAAAAATTAATTTTTGAATTTTGAGTAAAAGATTTTTTTTTAGTTTGAATCTAATACTCTCTTAATAAATAAGAATTTAGATAAAAATGACAGTTAAACAATGTTTGTTTAGTAGATTTTTTAATTAAAAAGGCTAAGATTAGAAACGCGATAATATACTTTAATTGGATATTATGCGCATTTTGTGTCTATTAATAATTAACCTTTTATTAATTCCTATGATTTGTTTCATTTGCATTTATCAACATTACAGGAGCAAAATGGCATAAACTTTGATCACGAAGATGTGATAGAAATCCTTTTATCAATTTACAGAAAAATAACTAGTTTACTGTTTAATGTGTTAGCAATTGAAATAATTAGCATTTATTCTTTAAAAGACAGAAACGATGCTGATTTGAATTTTTGTTACTTTAAACATTCCAATCAATGTCTTGCAACACAGAAAATGAATTCGTCTTAAGAATTTATTATAAAATAATGCTCTTATTTTTCTAAAACATATTACAATAATATTAGATATTTTAATTCGATAGATTTATAAAATTAATAAAAATTTATATATTAAAATCTCTTGATTGAAATTATAAAATTACATAAAATCATATTCACCATTCTCATTGCTAAAAATATATTTGTAAATGGAAAATATAATAAGAAACTTTTTACTGGAACGAAAAAAATGCACTTCCTTTTTAGAGGAACGGAAGAAAAAAAAATTCCAGATTTTATTGAAAAAATCAATATCGTGATGTATGACATATCATTCCACTAAATTTTTCCAATAAAATCTAAATTTTCTCCAATAAAATGTAACAGATAAAAATAGATTTCAAAAATATAGACTTCATACCGAATGTTTTATAAATGAAAACTTCTAGTCTTTTATAAATTTGGTGAATTTTCCAATATTAATATTCAAAATGGACATATCATTTGTATAACTAACAGCATCATTTGTAATATTCAATCTATTTAATAATAAATAATGCTAAAGTTTGGAGTATAGCTATATTTATTTCATTTGTAAATTAAATATTATCTGGAACCAATTATAAATATTAAATATTTATTTTTTAATAAAATTTAATTTCTGTCGATTTTTAATAATAAAACAATTGAAATATAAATTTATCAATAATTACAAAAATGATTTATTGTTAGTTGTTCAAACTACATATTATAAAAACTATATATAATTCATATCATTTACCAAATAAAATTTCCTACATTAAAGTTAGGATTAATATGAATATTTTTGAAAAACACATTTAATAATTTTTATGTGATATCTATTTTAAAATCTATCTTAATAGCTGCATCAGATCTAGTGTAGCTAGTTTTCGTTTTTAGATATTAGATGTAATCTTCTTTGACAATGCATGAATATCAATTAAATTTCTACACGCCAAGTTAGTTAATTATATTTTATCTGTATTTATATTAATTTTTTAATTCGGGTTTTGTTTGCGTAACTGTTAAATCAAACGAAGATGTTTATGTTTATTTTGCCAAAAGTCTTCATTAATATTTATATTAATTGAACTCTGTAGTATTTTTGCCTATTTTAAATAAACAATTTACAACTTTTAATTAGATATGTCAAATCACGATGTTAAGTTTCTAGTATATATTTCTTTCTTTCTAAATTTCTTTACATCGAATTCTTTGAAATGCGTTGTTTTTATAAATATTTATATTTTAATTGTATTTATAATATTGTAATTCGATGTCATATTTTGATAAATAATTATTTCTAGCATTTATTTAATGCAAACGAATAACCATATACAGTATGAGAGAAAATGAGTAAATAATCTGTAGATCAAAATAAAAATCAGCGAAAAGTAGCAAAGCGATGATGATAAGAAAATTACGAAAATTCAGTAGAATAAACTTATTTATTTTCCTCCTTTTGCGAATAACAATTAAATACATCAAGAGAAAATTTAGAATCAATTTAGTAAGTTATTGAAGGTAAAATCAGAAAAAATGAAATCAGCTTTCTTTAGATATTTTATTAATGATAATATTTAATGCAATTAAATTTTAGCTTTTTTATTGGTCGAGTTTTTTTGTTTTTCTTCTAAACAGATAACTGAACAAAGGATAATTCAGTCTGTTTTCCATTGACACACATAATCAAATTTATATGTTATCAGTGGAATATTTATAAGCAAGCATTTGTCAGATGATAAACAAACTTCTTTCTTTTACAATAATTTTAGCCTGATGCATTATCAATATAAAGTTAAATTGATAATTAAGCTCAATTTCTTAAGGATAACTTTATCCGTGAAACATTTCATTTCGTTGGAATAATGTTGAAACCAAGAATAAAGTATGTTAATTTTCAATTAATATACTTCGATAAGTTGTATTCAAAAATTCTTTGTTAAATATATAAAACAAATGTAGGATATTTTTAGAATGTATTAAAATTATTTTAAAAATAAATAGAGATAATCAATCCAAGTGAAATTATGATATACGCCAATATATTATATCATAAATCTATGGTATATTTCAGACAAATTTATATCAATTGAACAGATAAAAGAAAAAAGAGAAAGAGAGAGGAAAAAACAATAATATCTAAAATTAACTATGAAAAATATTTCTAAATAGATTTCAAATATACCAGGATAACTTATAATTTCTTCAGTAGAAACAACTAAGAATTAAAGTACTATAAGAATTAATTATAGTTACTATAATTAATTCTTACAGTACTTTAATTCATAGTATTCTTATAATAATTGATAAAATAAAAAATCCAGTAACCGAAAATCGGGATTCTTGAGTATTCCGGCATGAATTTCAGGAGCGTATTTTCAAATTTCCCCGCACTTTTTTCAATTAAAATTCTGAAGATGTGTTTAGTTTAGTTTTACATGTATTAAAATTGAATTAAAATTCTGTAGAACCATCTGTACTGTGTTTTATTTAGTTGGTGAACAATAAAATTTCGTTTTCTTTTTACTTAGTGTTCATTTTTTTTTCTTTAAAAGACTGTAAATGTGGTAATTTTCAATTAAATATATACAGTATATATAAACCTTCAATTATCCGGCATATTTAAAAATCCGCCATTCCTCAGGTCCCGAGGTTGCCGGATTTTTGAATGTTTACCTATATATATAAAAGTAATAAAAATTTTAAAAAGCAACCAGTTTTTCGTTTATTAATACGGTATAAAAATTAAAATTTTTTGTGTGTATCATATGATTTAAAATTCTCTTGTCCTAATGATTTTTAGATCCATATTCATATTTCTGTTTTTTTATAAATTTTCGATGAGTTGATCAATATTGATTTAATGTGTATGTTTCGCAAGTTGTATTTAAAAAACATCCTTAATTCAGAATTTTTAGTTTTCTTTAATATTTTATATTAATATTTCTATTTTTATTATAAAGCTATGATGAGAAATTTATTTTTATGAATTTAGTTATAGTTATAATTTATTCTTGTAAATTAAGTTTCTGAACTTATATAACTTAATTAAATCAAATAATATATGTATAATAATATATAAAATATTTTATTTTCCGTAAACAATTATTCAAAAATTATACTTTAAATAACGATACAGTATAATGTAATAAATTTAAAGAAATTTAAAAAATGAGCATATTATTTATTGAATTACAGTATACTATATCGGGAGATAATTATACTATATGGGGAAATAGTTACAGATTATGTAACATGAAAATATGAAGGATGTATTATAGTATAATCATAATATTAAAAAATCTATAATTTCTAATAATTTTTGTTTAAACAAATTTGAAGGAAAAAAATAAAAGTTTCAATAATATATTTCATATTTTATTAAGTAAACGATTCGTTATAAAAATTTTATGAAATTGTTTAAAAAATATTTGAATATGTACATAGTTAATCAAGTTTTGTAATATTCTATTTAAAATAAATATAAATCTTATCAGAAAATCTATCTAAAAAATTAAATTTTAGATTAATCAAAAATTGAATTAAAGTATCATCAAAACTGGATTATTCTGAAACGCTTGTTTACTTTTGAATCCTGCGTTAGATAATCCTTCAATGAAAAGAATATGAATATGTTTGAAATATTTTGTAACGATATTCAATATTATACTACAATAGTATAAATTTTCTAGAATATAATATTACAGCATTTAGTTACTGAATAGTAATTTATATTCTAAGAAAGGAATTTAGGAAAACGACTTATGTCTATATTAAAATTAATTAATAGATGAATAGATTAGACTTCTAAAATTTTAAAAAATATTTTTAAGAGCAGATTATTTAAATAAAAGTTTATGAAATAAAATACTATATACAATATAATTTATGAATTTGGCATAATTCTCCTTTCTATGTATGTACTTAAAAATTTATTTATTTGTCTTATTTGTTTATTGATAGATAACTTATGATTGTTTGAAATATAAATAAATTTAATAATAATTTTTATTTTAAAATTAAATACAATTGGAATTCTTAGAATCAACATAAATATGATCGTGGCATAATATGTTCAAAACGTTCTTTTAAATGTTGTTAAATGTAGGAAAGTCAGTTAAAGTTGAATTAATAAAATTATAAAAACCAACCGTAATAAGCCTATATAATTAATAATGATAAATATGTAGTTTTAAAATTTAAAAAATAATGAAAAATTAAAAACGGAAATAATTGCCATTATAAAAATAATATAAATCTTTTAATACTTGTATAATTATTTCTTCTACTGTACATATATAAATATTCATAGAGTAGAAGGAATATATGTATAAGTACAGTATTAACAAGCATTTTTGGCTTGTTAGATAAAGTTTAGCTTTTATTAATTTCACTGCTAGAAATGGTATTTTCTCAATAATATAAAAAGAAAATTCTTTAATTATTATTAAATATAGTATTTATCAATAAGCTTGATATACTGATATTGATAGTAAATATAAATCATTTCATATCAAAGGTTTTCTTACTACAGTATATAACAAGATCTATGTCTCGATAGGCAATCTATTTGAATGTGATTTTTCATGCTTTTATATAAATTACATTCCGTAAACAGGATTCTTCTAAATTACTGTAGTGATCTGAAACTCGCGGCCAGTGTCTCATTTATTTATAAATGCAAGAGTATAACTTATAAAAAATATTCAGAAAAAATTACAACCGTTTTTCATGAAATATTTGAAAATCATTTTGAAATACTTTTATAAATTGAATTGAAATTCAATAAAAGAGAATTTTTTCAATATAAAACTTTCACTTTAAACTCATAAAAAACTATTTTCATTTTATAAATGATTTTATAATAATAAATATGAATTGAAGTATATCATTTTAAGGAAATTAAAATATAAATAGTTAACATAATAAATCTTTCAAGCTGTTATTTCATCTTTCATTTTCCTATAAGGTATTAATTTTAAATGCGGTCCTCAACCAACCAAAGATATCTAAATATCTCTTTGAAGAAAAGTTGGTTTCATTTAGAACCGTTGTTCTAAATGAATGAAAATTCTATTTTAAAGCCAACAATTTTGCTTTTAAATTTAAAATTTATTGTCTAAAATTTTATTTAATATATCTAAAGTATTAAGATACTATATTAAAACAAATAATTATTGTTTTTAGTATGAATTATTAAATTTATATAAGAAACATGATTATATGAATATTTTTATTAAATTTATCATGTTTACATATAAAACATGATAAATTTATTCACTTTAAAATAGATTATAGATAGAAAATAATTAGAATAGTCTAAGAAAATTTAAACCAAATTTAGATTTGTGTTAGAATAAGAATTACTAGCTTTAATTATATAACTTATAAAAAATTTTGTGATTTTAAAAATCAGATATCGTTGCATTTCTCAACTTTAATTTTTCTGCAATGTTTAAAAATGATAATTTATTTTAATTTAAAATATATTTAACTGTAGGCAGATAATTAAATATGCATTTTTTTAATTTTAAATCACGAAAAACTTACATTTATTTTTTTACTTTATATATGAATTTAAAATATAATATAAAAATAAATTAATTATAATGATTTTTATAGTTGAATAATTGGAATATATCTTACAGTTTAAATCAGAGTTAGTATGAAGTGCGACAAAAATTAAAATTATTTTTTAAATTTTATTTTAAGTAGGAACGAACCTATTTTAAATGGTTATAATGATTATTTTAAAGCAACTTCTTGGAGTGAATAATATTTGATATATATATATCTAACATACATATATTATTTTATTGAGTTTCGTTTTTGATTAATATTGAATGCGTATCAGTTTCATACATAAAATGATTTAAAAAAAAATAGAGCATTGGCCTGTTTTATAAACAATTGCTAAAGAGCAAGAAAAGTTATCAGTGGAATATATGCTTTTATTTTTATTAATAATTTCCTCCTGGTAATTATAATAATTTGAATTATAAAATTCGCATAGACTACTATTCTAGTTTTTCTAAATAGAAATTAGAATTATTGATTTCTTAGAAATTTATATCTTCGTTTTAAGAATAAAATTGATAGAAAGACAGTTATAAATTGTTTTATCCTATCTAAGATAAGATATATTCATCGATAATTTTTCTTTCTTGTTGATTTAGAATAGCATTAATTTCTATTGTATAAATATTTATGAATATTTAATTTTATTAGGTAAAATTTTTTAGTATATCACGTATCATAACAATATAGTTAATGATTAGACAACAGTTATAGTAGCCTATTTAAAATAGCAAAAATACGGTACAGTATTTTAAAATATTTTTGAATAATTGAAATAGGTCTAACTTAATTTTCTTAAACTTTAGTCTATTCATATAAATTATTACATAGAATAAACTAAGTTACAATAAAAAATAATAATTTAACTTAATTTAATCGTTGTTATTAAATAGATACATCAAAAAAGATAAAAAATATTTTGTAAATCGAGTCATACACTTAATTTACATGTCAAGTGAATTGTTAAATACAAAATTTGATTTATAACTCTATCTTGAAATTTCAGATATTTGTAATATATATATAGGCCTATAGACAAACAAATTACTGTCAATTAATAAAAACTAAGCTATAAAGCAAGTTTAAACTAATTATTTAATATATAATTTAAATTTCATTTTTATGTTGATGAGAATGTGAATCATTTATCCAATGCATAAAAAATCCTTAAGTTTTTGAACTGAATAACTGTTTAGATGTTTTCATTTTTGGTATAAAGTATATTAATGTTCATTAATAGCCTTGCATTATATCATGGATTGACACTTTGATGTCATTCTAGCATAAAACAACAGGGAAAGATTGTTAACATTCTAAACATTTTATCCATTCAATACAGATTTCAATGTAAATTCTGTTTCTGACATATTTTACTCTATGTTGTGATTAAGTTAACTGTGTCGGAATGCAACGAAAAATGTGCTGTTAATTTTGTGCACAGTTTTTTCTTGATTAATATATTATAATCAATTGTTTTGTTTATAAATATTTTTTTATATCAATGCAGTTGTGCTGATTGAATGTAATTTATATCTGTATGTATTTGTTTGTAAATTGTACATTGTGAATAGTTATCAATGAAAATTTTTAATATTTTGATTGTATCTAAAATAATGTTAAGGAACAAATAATTTAAATACAGTACTAACAAAATATTTGTATTTTTTCATTCATCCCAAACATTAGCTATTTAAAAGTATTAGATATCCTTTAAAATAATTCGTTAATTTTTTGGTAAGGATTTAATTTTATATGACTAGCATGGATTTTTCTTCTCTGAAATCTAACTACCATATGTCTTTTCACTTCTAACTGTCCAAAATATAATAATTTCTGTAGGCCTATTTTATGAACTAAGATTATAAAATTATTGTTTATTCTATCAAGATTTATAATCAGCAGCATAATTTATTTGTATAATTTTTAATAAAAATGTTACTAATAGATAACAGAAAAATTTTTATCTTCATTACCATAATTGAATAGTTAATTTTTTAAAATATATTTTATAAATTTACATTACGAATAAAAACAGTCTAACTGTTATACTAACTTGGCAATATGTAAATTTGAAAATATTATATTAATATTTATACGGATATATTAATTTGGTTAGAAAAATAGATGTTTCTTCAATAAATCTAATTGCTTATTATGTATATAAATGTGTATAAAGTACTTCTTCCTCTTATATAAAGAAGTAAAATTTTTTATAGAAACATTAAATTGATATATTTTCTTGTTTTGCATTTATTCATGGTTTCTTATGCAATCTATAAATTAAATTGGTTTTAAAGTAATTTAATAAAATCCGATACAAAGACTTATTTTTTATAGTGTTTCTAATTATAGTATTTAGGCGTGATTCAATGTTGAACTTACTTATAGTAAATATATGCTTGTTTTCTGTACTATTAATTGATTTCTGTAAGCTTTATTGTTTAATTCAGAAATTTAGGAGATGTCTTTTACTCACATATATATTTGAAATCAAAACATGTTTTTTGGATAAATATGATTCATAAAATGCATTTTGTTGTTTATCTAAAATTATAATTCTAAGCATATGTTTTTGCATCAGATTTCAGATTATAAATTACATTTTAAATATTTCTGTGTTGAACCATAATTTGATGTTATTCACATTATAGGCGAATATAATCTATCCTAAATTATAGCCTATGAACTGTTGGCGAATATAAAACGCTCTTTTAATTCGAAAAGAGCGTTACGAAACGACGATACGAAAAGAGATTTTGAGAATCTAAAATAAAAATAGAATCAACTAAAATCTCTGCAAATACCTCAGTTTATATGTTAGACATCATTTATGTAGATGTTTTTATCATCGTCATAATTTCTTAGATGATATAATAAGTGATAAAATAGAACATTTTTTCAATTTTTAAATTAGAATTATATTATAGACTATATGGAACAATGACATATATTCATATAAATATATGTATCATGCATTAATATATAATATACTGTATAATATATTATATTATAAATGCATTAAAAGGGTATAGGTATTAAACACAGTATAAAAGTGTTTTCAGAAAACCAGCAAAAATGGAAATATTAAATTTTAAACAGGAAATAATAATCTCGTTTTGGGAAAAAAGTTCCGTTTTTATTATTATTTCGTTGGGAAACGATATACAGGGACAATTTTTATGCAAAATAATTATATTTTTGCATAGCAAGTGATTAATATAGTAATATTGTAATTATTTTATGGTTATCGAATTTCACATACCTAAATCAGATTAATAATATATGAAATATGCATAAAATGTGATTAATGCAATTATGGCGCCTTCGACACTTATCAATAAATTCTTTCGAAAAAAGAATTTTTTCAAGAAACTATCGGTAATAGTATATTGATAAAATCGTGAAAATTATCTTCTATTTTAACATCTAAAAGAAACTATAATTTAATCCGTAGGATTATGATAAACTAAAATTCAATCTTTAATGTGAGAAAAATTAATTAAATATTTTATTTTTATTTAATTTTTATCATATAGTTAATAAATAAGCATTTTTCTTAAATGTTGGATAAATTCAATAATATATTTCCACATTTTTGAAAAATTTTTTATTTTCATTCAAAGGTCTGCTAAAGATCACAAAAATCGATAACAAGTTGTTCCCGGTATTTCTGTACTTTTCCTTTTATCAGTATGCTATTTTTGAGGCCATGGATAAATTTTATTGGAAACTGTGAAAATTTGAGCAAATATATGATTTTTCAGAATTCAGAGAAGTAGGAAAAAAATTAATAATCTTCAAATTTAATATTTAGTTAATAAATTATAAACATATTTTTTTTTTAATTTAAAGTAATCATATACTATATTTATTTCATAAAAATTAAATTAATCTGCCGATATTTTAATGAAAGAATAAGCTTTAAACGTCACATAGAATTTATATATGATAATATTAATCGCTTTTAAAGGTTTTATATAGAAAAACTTGAAATATATATAAAAAAAAAAAACGATTCAGTATGCAATATTTAGATTAATTCAACGTTCTTACAAACATTGAATTAATCTAAATATTGCATACTGAATCGTTTTTTTTATTTAACGAATTTTAAATTGCCTATGATATAGGTAATTTAAAATTCGTCAGCACCTCCTACTTATCTAAAAAGGAATTTTTAACAACTATGAACAAATAGGCAATTTTGCAATTAAAATGTGTAACAGCTAGAAAATCTAAGTTTAACATCTTTTTCGGATTTACTAAATAAACAAGACTTGAATATGTTAAAGAAGTATTTAAATGGAAACATTTTGAATACTTTTTTTAAACTGAATGTTGAAAAAACAAACAAGAAGATTTAACTTATTATTTGTTTCTTTAACAAAATCAGATAAGGCTTTTAGATCTTTTTGTTGAGCTACTAAATTACATAATTTGTTAAACTGGTGGTGATTTATCATATTACAAAGGGATCGTTTGGTAGTCACCTCATGTAAACTAAACAATCGGTTAATAAAGAATCATTAAGTTATTAACTAAATTCTATTTTATCTCATTTTTATAAATTTTATAACATTCATGCTCAACTATTTTGTTATTGCTCCAGAAATTGAAGTTAATCTGATTTTTCATATACAGACTGTTATTTATCATTAATAATTATTATTATTAATAATTATATGTATACTACTTTTTAAGAATATGTTTATAAAGTTGCAAGTACTTAATTTATATCGTTTATAGTTGAATAATTATATTTATTATAAATTTCGATGATGTATTTTAGGTATAATACAAGTGAAGGAATTATGGGCATAATAAATATTTTTCTGACTTTTCTGATTTATTTTTTACTTAAATTAAAAAAAATAGATTTAATTAATAACAAATTTAGATATACAATATTTTTAAAATGACAATAAAAACGAATAACTTATTTATTTTTTACACTTTAACCAATTAAAAATGCATTTCATTTACCATAAGCTGCAGTTTTCTCCAATATTATAGCATATGTTTGTATTTAAAACTTGAATTTAATATTATAGATTTTATATTAACAAGATTTTATAAAATTTTCTATTTAATGTTTTATTTTTAATAACTTAACACCTGTTTTACAAATATAACAGAAACATCTGTTTTATAAATATATATAATTCATTATTAGTTGATAAATTAGGCTATAGGTAAATAAGTACTACACTAAACGTTGATTCTTAGTATTTCAAAAGTTGAAGTTTCTAAATATTAAATTAAATTTATATTCCTAATGCAATTTTTAAAATAAAATTTTCTTTATTTTACGAAATAAAGAAAATTTATCAACCGATTTTTCGTTTACTTTTGCACATAACAGTAAATTATTTAATTTAAATCGCTGAAAAATATTTATTTTCGGTCAATTAAAATCCAATATTTAATATTTAAATTAAATATTATTATAGTCGAGGAAAATTTCGAATAGTAATATACAATTTTATAATGAAAAAAACATCTATTTCTTAAAAATTGTTATTTTTAAAACAAAGTTTACACATATTAAAACTCTGAAAACTGAAAGATTAAATAATTATTAAAATGACACACAAGAAATTTGTTCCAATATTTTAAAATGTATATTTACTCATACGCTTTTTATGACATTAATATAATTTTTCAGAAACAAATACAAAAACTGTTATATTTACTAAAATGTTAATTTTTACAAGATATTTGTCGTTAGAAATGATTCCCCAAAGAACAAAAAATTTTAATTGAATAAAATAGAATTTGCCTAAAGCTATATATTTTCTTATGTGACTGAACAGAAGAAGAAAACTCATATTGTATATTCCAGTTAATGATATACGACATTCAAATATGGAATTAATGGTTTTTAATGTTAGATATCAACTGAACAGAATTATCATGTCTGTTGTTTCTGCTTAATACAGTGGCATTACTTAAAGAATCATTGCCATAAATGTAGCGAATACATTATTTTTTAACTTGTATTTATTAATCTCATCTCCCTTCTAACAAAATTCATTTTGCCTTTCAGAACTTGGCGATAAAAAATTCATATAATATATTTAACTTTATTAAAGATGTGTTTAGCTTGTTATAGAATCATCTATTTTTTTCTCTTATTATCTAGTTTTATGTAATTTTTTGTGTAATCTCTGCCTTTTAGTTTTGTTTTATATTTCTCTTCAATGTAATTTTTGTATCCCTTAATCTATATGGAATCCTCCCAAATTGTTTAATAAACATTATTATTATTATTATTATTTATATTAAAATTATATGAAAATTTACCTAGAAGTGGTTTAGTTATAGCTGAAAATTATTATTGTACGATGTATTATTAAAAATTCTAAATTTATGAAAAATAGGAAGTTGATATTGATAAAAAGGAAAATAATATATAAACACAGCATTCATATTAAATATGATATATCATTATATATTATGATGTACAAATTTTAACCCATTCCTTATAAAATATATCGATGTAAAATTAAAATAAAATCGTTAAATATTTTATAAGAAAAATTCTATTTAATAAAATTATATTTAAAAATAAAATATAAAATAAATTGATTTATTATTGATAATAAGAAATAATATTTCTTTAAGTATAACACACTATAAAAATCTTTGACATATTTTAGAATAACTTATGTTATTTTTGGCATAAAAATTAGAAATTATTTTAAAATATTTCAATAATCATTTCAATATAGTGTTATAATTTGTTTAGTAAACTATAACACAATCTAAGCTATACAAAATACATGAATTTTAAAATGATCATTATGAAGTTTATAGTACTCGTGAACAATTATATAGTTTTAAAATTTTCTAGAATAATTATTTTTGAAATTTTTAATAATTATTAATTAGAATTATTTTCTGAAAAATTTGACATTTAGAAATTGAAATTATTAAATCTAAAATGTTAATGTTTTAAAAACTGATTCTATATTATGATCTTTAAAATGATATATAATTTGATATATCTGAATAATAATTTTTCTTCAAATACCTTTCACAAATTATAATAATTATAATAATAAAAGTTATTTTTAATAAATGAAGTATATATGGAAAAAATGATAAATTTCAATCTATTCGTTTCGGAGAAAGAAAATAGGTGAAACGATATTCTAAAAGTAATATAAAAGATATACAGTAGTTTTGAGGATTTTCTCAATACATTCACGGATGATAATAGAAAGTACAGAATAAAACTTTTAAATGTACAAAAATTATTATATGATTATAATTAGATCTGATTACAAATAAATTTCATAAAAATATATAACTAAACAATTTCAAGTAATTTGAAATAGATAATAAATATTGTACAATATTTATTTTTAGATGATGGAAACTTTTCATCGTATTGATGTAAAATTCAATTCGCAATACTGTTTGCAAGATACAATAAACAAAACTTCGAATAAACTAATCATTCTGAGGATAAAGGAAATTATTCTGTCTCAATAAGAAATGCGAATTAAGCCCTACATGACGTCAAATTTAAAAATTTTCTTAGCATAATTATTTAAAATGCAGGTTATAAAACCAACTATAAATATATAATTATTCTTTTAATATTTATTAATTAGATACTCAAAATGGATTGTGTTCAATATAAGTTTTATTTTTTGCTTAAGTTGCAGTATCCATAAAAATTGTATAATTGTTAAGTGCTTCATTGATGAATGTGATAACTAACTTGTTATAGCGTTATTCTACCAAAAGAAATTTTATGACTTGTTCTCTGAAACGATATACAGTATATTTTAAATATAGTAGTATTTGTATTGACTTGTTTTTTATAGCAATTTTCGGCTAATAAGTGTAATTATTTCCTTCTGTTTTTGCTTATTTGTTATGTGGGAAAGGTGTCTTCAGATGTAAAATATTTATTCTTGTTCATTGACAGAGTATATCATTAATCTACAATATTATAAATTGTATTGGTTTTCTTATAATATTTAGTGTATATGATCCGATTTTGTATTCCGCTCAAGAATTTTACTTTATTCCTCTACGTTCTTATTCCGATTATAAAGAACTATTGCATAAGTTATTATTATTCAAATGTATATAAATTTATTTTTTAAATTTATTGATGTTTACTGTAGCTAAGTTGTTTTAATTTTAAGAAGTTAAAATAATAGTTGATCATTTTCATTTCAGTAGTTCAATTCTAATCCCAATCTAATGTTAAAACTATAAGTTTTACAAGAGAAACGTGTCTTATGTTTTTAAAATCCAGATTCAGAGCGTAAATCTTTTGAAAATGTTTTTGTTGCATGATTTATTTATAATGCAACAATTTCCAAATCTTTAAATAAAATATAATAATGTACAAATTATTTTTTTAACTATCAAATTAAAACTCCTACTATTTGACATTCTGAAAATAATTAATAGAAAAGCATGAAATATATATTAATTTTATTATATATTTATATGGAAACACAATAATATTATTGCATAATTTTGATGTTATTTTTATGTCATCTAAATAAGTTAAAAAATAATATATTAAGATTTGAAAATCATAATTGCCAAATTTAAAAGTTAATAAAGTATGAAATGCGTTATAAAATTATAGAAATAAATTCATTTGGTAAAATATTATTATTAATAGTAGTAGTAGTAGTAATATTAAAAATCAACTACCAGCAAATTATTTTTGAGAAAAAATAAAAAGCACATATATTAATGAGAAATATAGACTGTAAGATGCGATTTAATGTTTTAAAATTTCTAAAACATTAAAAGTATTTAATATTATTAAATTTTGTGTGAAAATGAATATTATTATGTAAAATTTATTTTATAGACTTTTATGTAATATTCTGAAAACGTCAATGTCAAAAGTTCATTGACATTAATAATTTTGTTCATTCGATTTTAATATATTATTTTTATGCATAAATTTATATCTAACTATTTTTGCAACCCATACAGAATATATATATAGTTTTCTCAAGTTGTTTGTTAGTATTATTTTCATTGTAAAGATTGAAATATCCCAATCAACAGAAAAATTTGAAATATATATTTCTTTAAGACTAAATTCCAATTATTCTTTAGATGAATAAAAATTTATTTTATATAACTTTAAACTTATATATTTAAATTCTTGCTGAAATATATTGGCATTATATTAATATCAAAAGAGAACAATTAATACCATAATAATTTGATTCATATTTCCTAAAATTTTTGCATCATATAATATTCTTTTGGTATCTATAAGTTATTTGAGACATAATAATATCTGTATAGTGTGATGTCTCATGAACTATTTCGATTAAAATGCGATGTCTGATCCGTTTGAATTGTTTTATTTCTCTATATTTATATAGGCATAATTTATGGCATTGTTTTCTAGAATAGAGTCTAGAATGTAGGCCCTATTTGTATTATGAAACTATTGATCTTGTAAAATATAATTTGTTATCGAATATTGTTAGCGAACGTCACGCACTAAGACATTCGTATCTTTGAAGAGAATTATGGGATCATTTTCAATATATTCTCATAAAGATTTTAGTGTGGCCTATTTGTTGTTCTTTAGGTTTTTCACTACTATTTTGTTGCACAAATTTTGAAATATTCTATATATAATGATACTTTGATCGAATACCGAATATTTGGTTTATAACGAAATGACTTGGTTTAAATATATAATGGTACGTATGTACGAAATATTTTATATAAATAATTGAAAGAAACATCTAGCATTTTTTATTTTCAGATTTTTATGTTTCACCTATTTAACATCTTGTTGAATTATGCTTGTATAAGAACCTGTAGCAATTATTGTACTTCTGCAGTCAAGTTAGTAGGCATTCGTATCATGTTTCAATTCCAATGAGCAAAGATGGTTCAATAATGATCAAATTATTATTGTTGTTAGGTGTTGTTGTATTGCTCTATTCATATACAATTTGTCATATTATCTATATTATAGAGGCTTTTAAATAAATATGACAGTATCATATTTATATATTCTATTTTATAACAAATATTGGTGGATTATTTTAGCAGTTTCATCATGTTTAGGATTTTCGTCAATCTCCAAGAGCCTATAAATTAAGATAATACACAGTTTATCGTAATTTTTAATTGATCATCTGGAAATGTTTCTAAATGTTCTTTAAACGTTCATATTGATAACTTCTTCCTCTTTTTATCTTTCCTTAGAGGAGATTATTTTAGACAAAGACAAAAACTTGAATCGTCCTATCAACCTTATGATGATAATAGCCTTGTAGTAGAAGTAGACTTATTTTCTGGGAACTTAACTTTGTGTTTGTGTAAAATGATATAAAAATATGGATTTTTTGTCGTGAATATCATATTTAAGATAATTTAAAACATGAAAGAAAATAATTATTTATTTTTATTTCTTAAATCTTGTAATAATAAAATGAATTATGTATGATTTATGTGTAAATTGATAATTAGGAAATTGAATTACTTTTTAAACATAGTTTCAAATATTAATATAGAATTTTATAGACTAATTTTGAGATAGACTATACACATAGATAGATAAATATGAATTTATTTTAAATAAACACAGTGAATACTAAACTAATATTGGAAATTTTCCATTTAATATTTTTGAATTTTAATTAATAAAACTTTTATTTTAAAGATAAATTCTTTATGAGGCCCATTGCAAAATGTAGAATGATTTATTGTAGATTTATATTTTTATCACTCTATTTATAACTTTTTATTGACTATTACTAAAACATTATTATTTCACTTTATTCAATGTAGATTATAAATTTTCCCTCCAAATTACTATGTAATTTAATTTTACTAACTTGGCATTGTTGCTTTCAAGTTCAGGGCTCAGAAATAATAGACAGAGATCAAAAATCCTTCTAAGACTCCAATGAGGAAAATTATTTTAAAAATTATTTGTTCATGTTTAAACATCACGATAGAATGCATCATTCTTCCATCGAAGTGCATACAGTACTTGCATCGTATACCTCGGCACATATCATATATGCAGGTAATTTACAATTTTTTACTTTACTCGAACGAGTAAAATAAACTAAATTTTCGAGAAAAGAAATGTAAATTTTGATTTTTCAGAAATCCAAATTCAACAAACAAAATTGAAATCTCAAAAATTCCAACTTATTTTAACTTTGAAATCAAAATGCCTTATTTAGACTTATTTAAAATATTTAATATCAATTAATTATCAAAATATATATAACATTATTAATTAGTTAGCATAGTAATAAAATTTATGATAAACTTTGAATTTATTGTAATTTATAAATTCAATTTATTTTGAAATTTTAATCAAAATGATATTTCTTAAACAAAAAGTCATATTTCTTAGATTATAAATTTATTTAATATCATCTTAATGCTGAAAATAGTGTATTATGAAAATTATGCATTTTTTAAAATTTAATTTATAAACCCTATACTATACATACCTTTCTATTTTCTTATCATTACAAATATCACAAACTTATTTTGATATTTGTGATGTTATTTGTAATTTTTATAAATAAGATAAGTTTATGATTCTTTTTTAAAAATATATAAACTGTTTAACTCATAGGCCTATTGTTAAAAATATTGATTAAGAATTCTTAATATTCTCAATAAAAATTATTAATATCAAATTTCATTATTTTAGAATATTAAATGATTGATATGTTTGAACTATTAGAAAAGGTTTCTTTTGCCATAAGAATAATAAAGGCAATAGACAAATGATATTTATATAGTATGTATGTAGAATCATTAAACTTTGATATTTTTAAAAATACTTCACTTTAATCGGTTAAAAAGATCTTAATAATGTATATCGTAGTATATTTCATATAATTTATTAATCGTGATCATATAAATGGTAAAAATCTTCATTTTGAAAAAAAATTTCATACTTTTAAATTTCTTTCTTAATAATGCAAATTTATAAAAGTTTCTCATCAAAACTAGAAAAACATCGATAAAAGATAAGTATTATAGAAAACTAAATAACAAAAGTGAAAAAATTTATAGAAAGATAGTATTTAGATATTTGTTGTCAATGATATTTTATAATTTGTTTTGTTATAATTATTTTTCGAACTGTTTTAATCGGTAGCCATTTCTAAAGATAACAAATTCTGTTTTGTTGGCATTGACCGTTAAATTATTCTGTTGACTGAATTTTGAAAGTGCATGTAATACATAAACATTTATGATGAACTTTGCACACTCGATAAAACGTGTTTATAAAAGTTTTTGTTTAAAATATTAAATATCACGAATAACATTATAATAGAAATGTATAGTATTAACTAACAAATATTTCAGGAAAATATAAAAATCATGTTGTAATTTCTCAGATTTTTCTAAAAAGATTTTTAAATATTTTGAACTATCATTTTTCAAAGCTTATGCTGATTAGTTTTATTATAAAATGTTTTAAAAATGTGATTTTTCAGTATTTTACTAATATTTATTTAATTAATGAAAATACTGTATACAGAACATAGATGAAAAGCAGTATATTATGAATATATTGCTATCAAAAGTATAAAGAAAACATTTTTAATGGCAAAAATGAAATGTTTTAAATCATAATCTACTTTATAATTTTATACTTTTCATTTTAAAAATGGATAAAATAAAATTTTAATTTTTCCACATTGCATATCCTATAATGTATTGTGAATTAAAATAAAAAGTTTTTTTATAAACTTCAAATTAAGTTGATTAGTAGATTAATTTTAAGAGTCTGACTATAAATATTATTTACATATAATACGTATTACTTAGGCATTTTACTTTTACTTTTCATCGAGTTATTGAATGTCGGGATATTTCTTATTTTATAATGATAATTTCTAAATTTCTAGATTTATTTCTTAGAATATTCTATAAAAATTAAGATATACTAAGAAGAAATGCATTACTTGCAGAATCGATTTTCATATTTCTTTTTCTAAATCTATAAAATAAAATTGTTTTACTTTGGAAAAATAGATGAATAAAAATTATTTATTTTAATCTATTTTTATTTCTCATACGAATATTTCATAATATTAATTAAGGAAATATTTTTAAATTATTATCCGGTCTTTTACTAGCAAAATTAATACAATGATTTCTTATAAAAATTATTTATGCAATTAAAATTATTGATGATAAATCTTTTGTTGAGAAATATATTTGAAAAAATTTATGTATTATCGACCGCAGAAGCTTGTTAGAATTTTATGATGTATAATTTAGTGTATATATAACTTTAAAATAGCAATAATTTGGCGGACTTTTATGCATAATGGAAAAATCAAGCTGAAAACATTAATTAAATACTTATAGCTTCTAAGCAAATTTGTTAATTAATAATGCAAACGCATTTTTAACATAAAAAGTAAATGTATATAAAAATTAATAATTTATGCTTATTTTGTTACGATCAATGTAAAAATTATGTAGAAAACTGATATTATCTGTAGTTTTAAGGATATTTTAATATGTAAACATGTTTTGTGCTGTTCAGTAAAAGTAGTTCATATTGTGGCTTATGATGATTATAATAACATAGCTATAAAAATTAGAAGAGAAACATTTTTCCGATAAACAATTAGCAAAATGATTAATACCAAATTAACATTGTACATGAATCCGATTAATATTAATTAATTTTCTGATTTTTCCCAACAGATCAAGAATCATTGAGCTGAATTGTAGTATTTTAGTTTAATTGAAACTTAAACATAGCCTAAAACAACGTTTTCTGACGTTTTCCCGATTTTTTTGTTTAAGATAACAATAAAAATAGATTTGTTATCAAAACTTGTCGAAATTTATAACTTTATCACACTATGATAATAAATGGATGTCTTATAAATTAAAAATATGCAATAATTACGGATTAGAGTGAAGTAATTATTCTATTCATTAAAAATTTAACAGAATTACTTTGTAATAAGTATTGGAACGATTTTATTAATGAATATAAATTATTTACTATTCATTAAATGATCGAAAAATTTTAATTATATTTAAATTTATTTTTCATTTATTCTTTCAAAGAAAATTTCCTATATGATTAGAAACAAAGCAAATCTAAAACTAGGCTAATTTAAAACTTTATAACGTGTTCACATTCACATTATGAATGAGACAGGCTATTCTTATTCGCCATTTTATTTAGATTCATATAATATTCTTCGCATAAAATAATAAACTAATATAAATAAATTACATTTATTCTGTTTTTGAAGTTATTCAAAGTAAAAAAATTCTAAAATTTAATTTCATTAAAAAAATCGAATTGCTATAAAGTATATGTAGCAAGTAACTTTTTTTTTATTTTATTTTTATAATTATTCTTAAATAATTATAATAAATGAATGAGAAAATCGTTATAAATTAATTAATATGAAATATTTTATTGAAAATTATTTAAATTAATCAGAAAATTACAATATATTTATTGAAATAGCATATTGAATTTATTAGTTCCGACATATGGACCTATATTTAATAGCCTAACTGACATATATTGTCTATAAAACATAATTTTATAAGTATGTTATAAATTTAATATTGTGAAAACTTGATATATTATTTTCTACAGTTTAGAAAAAGTAATGCAATAAATGTGAACTGATTGATCTTTTATCTAAAAATGTTATCATTTTAAAGAGAATAACTTTTTTAAGAAAAACAATATATCTAGCTTGCTATGATAAGAATTAAACGGTCTTAACATAATTTTTTTTATCATTAACGAAACTTTACTTTTTTGTTAAATTTTTTTTTTTTTTTTTTAATGGCACGATTCAACTTTTATTGAAACTTTTAATATAATTTTAAATTTCAAATAGATACGTCAAAAAATGCTATTATCTTATTTGAATCTATATACTAATTGCAATTAATTAATTGGATCAATTGGAAACTTCTAAAATTTTTGAAAACGAAATAATTAGGCATCATTATGTGATCATTGACAAATGAAGAATTGCGTATCGAGTTAAATGGCGTTGGTAAAAATGTAATCATTAAACCAACATTATTCTTATGAAAATGTTTCGTAGTTTTAATTGAGGAGATAATTTCTAATGTTAATAGGCTTATTGGTATTAAAATTTTTCTAAGAAATAATATTTTCTATGTAAATAAAAATATATTTATTAATTTCTAAGACAGAGTTATGAAAATGAAATAAAATATTTATTCATTTTATTTTCATAAGTAATACTCTATATAAAAAGTAACTGACTGTTGCATATAGATTATTATAAATATAACAGTCGTTAATAAGAATTATCAATAAAAATAATTATAATTTATAAACTATATACTGTAAATTCATCCTATATAAGGGAATTAAGTAGAAAAAGCAAGCATTTTCAATAAGTTAAGTAATTTAATAAAAATTAAAAACGTTTTTTGTATAATTTATAAATTTTATGATCAATAACTTATAAAATCTGTATGAAAGAGAATATCAATTATATTTTGCATTATTTTTATATATAAAATTGCAATTTTACATAAAATAAATTAAGAGTTTGATAATATCAGGCATTTTACATATGTTATCAATTAATATTTTATATTCGGATTTTATAGGATTTTTTTTATATATATATGATATAGGGAATAAAAATTGTTATAAACAATCTGTTTCAATTTTCTATTCAAATTTGTTTCGTATTATTTGTTAATAATGTATGCAGAAATTTTCAATTCAACTATATCAGTTTCGTAATATTTTACAAAACATATCAATAAAAGAAATATGAAAATTTGTAATATAATCTACTAAAGCTAAGAGTAAAATGATGCCAAAATTCTGATTTGATTGATTCATCAATTATTGTCAAAATTTTAAACTAATACTGAAAACTGCTATATAATATAAACACTTTTAACATAATAAGTGAGATATATCAAGAAACAGATACTCCCGATTATCCATGTTGAGGATTAACCGGATTTAATCCGTAACCCGGAAGTGATATTTAAATTATCGATATTTTATCTCAGATTTGGTATATGAAAGATTTTTAAAGGCATCAAATTCATTTCTGTTATTACATCTTAGATAATTAGCGATCAAAATTAGAATAAAACTAAAATTCTATCTATTACAATAATTTCTTGTTTCCTTTTTCAATAACTAATAAAACATTTGAATTTATGCATGCATGCATGCAATTTATTTGGTTTTTAATATTTCATAAATTCCACAATGCCGATTTTTTGAACATTTTGCGGATTATCGGGGTAATCGATTATTTATGATAATTAATTTCCCTATTATCTCAGTTAATTGGAAGTTTACTATATTAGTAGACATGATTTAATATTAATAATATTTTAGTTTTTTTCTTTTGCAAAAATTTTAAAATTTTTATAATTAGAAAAACTAAAATATCAAACTTAAGTAAATAAATTCGCTATGCTCTAAACTCTAATAACATAAATTTAATTTGAAAATTTTAATTTGTTAGGGAATTTTAATTCATATTTTTGTAATATTTTTAAAACAACTTTTAAAAATACATACTAAATAAATTAGATAACTATAAGAATTTACTTTTACATATTACAGCTATTGTTATTATAATAAATAGAAGTTTATTATTATGTTTTCTTAATTTATTAAACGTTCTGAATTCTTTTCAATATGAGTTAAAATAAATTCTAAATATTGTATATAAACATCCGTGAATTTTTTATTAATAATATTACTAATAGACTATGACATGATGTTTACTTATTTGATATATGGTATCTGAAATTTGATAAATTATTTTTTGTTTATACGTGATAAAAAATACCATATTCACTATTTAATTAATCAAAAATTAAAAATTTTTTAAATCTTCTCTTAATTACATCTTATTTAAATAAAAATAATTTTTGTATTTAAACTAAAAATCAAAAAAAATTTTTTTATCTAAATATACAATATTTATATTTTATATAATCAAAGCATGTCAATGATTTTATTTATATTTATTTTCTGTTTTTTTATTATCAATGAGAAATGAACAGAACTGTTAAGTACGATATACTGAACCATGAATTTAGTTAAAACAATTGAATAAAAAATATTTATTATTAAAAATTACAATAAATTTTTGAATATAATAATTAGGATAACATAATTTAAGAATAATTAAAAAAATTAAGATTACGACGATAAATTAAAAATTATTTAAAAATCAGGTAACTTACAGATGATCAAATATTTCTAAAATACACTATGCTTCAAAATTGTTTTAATTTTCAATAATTTATGTTTGATATTAAATTATAAGCAAAAGCAATAATTTATAAGTTTTTCTCTACCCCATTCAAGCTGAATTTTATCCCAAACATCAAGACGCTATTTTAGTATATAGAAAGAATATGAAGATAAATAAATTTTATGTCTTATGTACTAAATCTTAGTTATATTCAGATTGCACAAATTATGTGGCCACTTTAAAACAATAATGCCAAAGTCTATAAACTAGAGTTGGTCAAATTTTTTGAATCGTTATCTTGTTAAAAATAATCTGATCTTATTATAAGACTAAATAATCCTGAATGAATTTATAAAACATCATAATATATATGTTGAACTTTAAGATTTTGTATGTAACTCATAAAGTTTACTCCTTTATATTGAAATATTTCTATGTCATTAAATTACTATTAGAAAATTTAGTATGCACATCAATTTGATACTATTTTAATGAATTTTTACCTTCTACATTTATTTCCATTTTGAACCAAATCACTTCTTTTGTATGTCATCAAAAGTGCATTTCTTTCTTTTTCCTTTTCACCTCGATTTTTAAATGTAAACTTGATGGAATAATAAAGAAGTCGGAAAACATGGATTAGCTAAGCATTAATAGAAAGAACTTGGAGAAAGGAATAAAAATTTTTTCTTTCTTTCTTTAAGTAATTTAAACGTGTAATATCCAGACTAAAGCATCATGGATTTAATTTATACTTTATAAAAATAATATCTTTCAATTTATATAGGAGCAAAATAATATTCTATGATTATATTAAATACTATATCTCATGTTACCTGAGTTTGAAGGTAACATCGATGTCATTATTTAAGCATAAAATAACTGATTGAAACAACTTGAATTTAAGATTAACTTTTATTTGTATTCTTCTCATATAAATATAGTATTATGAAGTAAAATCATTTGCACAAGTATCTGATACTGCGCATTATATAGCTATAATGCAAATTTTGTGTTATATATAAGTAGTATGTGATATGATATTTTTATTCTCGTCATTTTCATGCAGATCTATTGATTTCTATTTAAGTTAATTTAAAATGATTAATAAAATATATATTTTTGTTAGCTTATATAAATAGAATATAACAGTATAATTGATACAAAAATCTCAATCGTAATAATATTATATTTCTAATATGCCGGCCGCTTATTTATCGGAAGAATAATAAACCTAATAGAGCTTTAGTAAAAGTGTTTTGCATTAGTTTATATCAGATTCCTCAGTAATATTTAATTCTCTGTAATGGATCGAAAGGATTTGCACAACTTAGTATATATATTTAGAATTTTATATTTCTTTTTTTACTCCAGTTCCATTGAAAGATTTCCATAACTTCCTTTATTATTTAGAATATATCAGAAAGTTAATTTAATTTGAAACTATTAGGCATTCAATGGTAATTAATTCCAGTACAATGTCTTGTTGTAACTGTTGTGTTGTTTTATCCAACTTTCTCTTATGGAAATTCATTTTATTGAACCATTCCTTTCGTTGGCAGCAAAGGTTTTGTTTGAACGAGATATCTTTGAACGAGATATCTTTGAACACTTACAGTCATTTCTATTCTTCCTGACAATGACATGCTCTAAGTTGTATTTGGCTGTCTTCTCTAAAACCGGTATTTCCGTACCATACCGCTATTGCTTCAAATCTCTGGATGGTGATATTCACTTCTATTCGCTCTCTTTGAATACTTGTCTTGCACAAGTTATACTTATCACTTTTAATACTATATTTCTGATAGGATTTATAATCGCCGAATATTCATTTCTTATACAAAAATTACTCGGCATTTATATTAGATTTCAATAAGCCTATTCATATTTATAATATTCACTTAATTTTATATAGTTTTAATATATTAGTTATATATGTAAAAAATATTGCGATAATTATGCAAACGCATTGCTTGTATAGTATAGCAAAATTCGCATCTTCATGAACAGATTTCTTCATATTAGTCTCGAATATACTGTATTGGCATAAATAAAATTAAACACAAACTATATAAATTCAAACTATTTTTAATTCGCAAAAGATTATTTTATTCTATGTGACAGAAGAAAATTTGATTGTATATTTTGTATTAAGCACATTAAATTTAATAAATATTGGTCAAATATGTAGTAGTATATAAGAAACAACGGATAAATTCAAATTTTCTTTGTTATAAATAAGAATATAAGTTAGATATAAAATAAAATAAAGAAAAAATTTGGAGAATTAAATGCATAAATCGTTTTTACTACAAAATGTATTATATCGAAATACTTATAATTAATATACTAAGGTAATTTTTTTTATTACGCTACTAATAATTTCAATATATACATTAAACTATTGGAAAATCTTCACCTATGGTATTATATTTTATTATTTTGTCTTTAGAAAGATATAATAGGTTATATCTTGTTCATTTATTCTGGATTTTAACAATTTCTATATTGAACACAAACACATTCAAATTTAAATTATTATTTCACAAATAATTCTGTTATTAAAAAATTCCAATATATCACAAAAAGAACAGAAATGACAGTTTATACTAAAAAACTTTATATATACAACATAATATTTTTCTTTTAGATATGATAGATATGAATTAAATAATTAAATTCTCGGGCCAGTCAATAAAATTCAAATTTTAATTTTCCCAATTAAAATACTCGGGCCAGTTAATAAAAACATTAAACTAGATTTTCGGTTATTCTAATCTATAGGCCTAAAGTCTCTTTTTCAGTTTTGTAAGGAAGATTTAAGAATATACGAAACAAATAGCAAATTTTTTAAGCATATTCTCGATTAAAAAAAAAAATTACAAAAATATTAGCTTATTTCCTTCGATGAAAAAGTAAATTGTAATTTTTCCATATTTTCATGTATTTTAAATTTTAAAATGTTTGATATGCAAATAATATAACTTATTTGTATTATATATATTGTACTGTATATATCATGTAGGCCTACATTACGAAAAGTTTCTTGTATTCGTTGTAAATTTAAAATTTTATACGTCTAATGATAAACAAATTTATTCATTCATTTATTAAAAATAAAACAATTTTTGAATATGTTAATGATCCAAATATATAGATTTTATAATTATATATAATTTTATTTGTATCCAAATTAATTAAATATACAGTAGTGAAGTTTTAAATTAATTCTTTCGATATAAACTTATATTAAAAGTGTAAATTTATTAGTATGTTCGTTTCTCTTAGGTCTATACACAATTACACAAACAGTTTATTTGATATTCAAAAATTAATTTTGTTGTATTGACTGTTATTTTAATACTTTTGATATTTGTAATTATAAACTGTAGGCCTAGTGTGTCAACGGACATGGGAATATTTCTCTAGTTAAATAAGTTAGTTATATTGATATTTTGAGAAACATAATGTAGAAAAATAAGTTTTATATATAAGAGAGAGTTATAATATATTTTATTATCATGATACAAAAAAATAAAAATATTTAATTTAAACTAATATGGATAAAATGATTACTATATGCTAGACTCTATCGGTATCGGTACCAGTTAGTTAAATTATAAAAAAAATATTAAAGATACTGGCTTTCGTATACATTTAAATAAATGTAATCAATTTAACAAGCCAAAAACAATATAAGCTTATAATTTTATGGAATTATATAAAAATATTTTAAAATTAAAAATCGAAATATAAAGTCTGAAAAATTATATTTTAATATAAGATGATAGGACTGAACAATAATTTAATTACTACATATCAAACTTTGATAAAGAAATTTAATGAATGATAAGTAAAAATCTTGTTTTAGATTCTCTTGTATTTTGATAAGGTTTTTTTATGTTTTATTTTATTCCAGATGATTTACAAAATTATGTTTTTAGAATGAAGAGATATAAAGATTTTAAATTCAAATATGAAGGTTATTTAACTGAGAGAGGATAGAAAAATATAAGTCTATGTAAATATTTCATTCATAGTATTTATAATAAAAATTTTGGAATCAGTAACAATAAAATACAGGTATAAATAATAGGAAAAACTAAAAAATAATGTCATTTTTAGCAAATATTACGAAAAAGCTAGGCATTAACTAGAACTTAATTTCACATCCTTATCCAAATCTGAATAGATTAAAGATTAAATATATCTTCCGATTAAATAATTAAAATGACGATAGTATGGATCTTCGAAAAAATCCTTAGGCAATTTGGTTAGCATTGCAAATAAAAAGAAATTTCAGTAAATTTGATTTCAAATAAACACAAATCCGGATTCAAAATTAAGTCAAAAAGAATAAAACAAAAATATTGAAACGGATTTAGTAAAGTTTATCGGAACAAATATAATTATAAAATAATTTAATGTTTAATACTTTTATATAGATAATATATTATAGTAAAACAAGCAATGGATCTTTATTAAAAAGAGATTAACTATTATTAAAATTTACTCCAAAATTTTTAATATAACATTTATATATTTAGTTATCAATTAATTATCGAATGGATATTACAATAATATTTCATTTTTTAATTATATTAAGCAAAGGAATACTCACATACAGTATATTTAATACAAAAATTAGCCTAGCTATAATTTTATTTTAAGAATCGCATTATGGCCAATCGTTTCATAGGCAAAAAATAAAATTGTAAATAAGAAAATGTATGTTTAAACTGCATATACCGTAATAGTTTGATCCGTTTTTATTTATATGTGTTTAATATGATTTAAAATTGAAAGATTACATTTAATGCTGCAGTTTATTTAGCTTCTTCTTTACTTTTCTAGTAACCTTAACCTTAGAATTATCATAATCTTTTTATCAAATGTTTATATTTAAATTTTTATGAAACATTTTAAACATTATATTAAGTATAATTTTTATCTTTAATACTTCGTATCTATCTTTGAATAAGAGATGATTTCAAATATTCAGTGGTATCTATATTTCAAGTATTAATTAAAAAATCTCATTTTGGCGATTTGATAATTTCTGTTTTCATAAAATCCATCAATTTTTTTTGAAACAATATAAGATGTTTTTATTTATGTTTTAATCTGCTTGATTTTTCGTAAAATATATATCATATAGGAAAAGATGCCGTTTTACACAAAACGAAGAGAATTCAAGGAAAATGCATGACATTATACAAAATATTCTCTGTTGTTTATTCTTTCATTTTTAGGAATGCAGTTTTTGAAGTATTTTATGATTTTACTGCCGCTATATTGCTCCTTATAGAGAAATGAAATCTATCAAAATTTTATTCTTATATTTATATCCAGAAATGACATATTTATTTGCAATATATTGGATCCTGATCTGAAAAAAGAATATCATATGAAGAATAAATAAAATAAATAATGTGCCTATGTTATATTTTGATTTAACATTGCTATTTATGCTTTCTAGTAAACGAATTGTGAAAATTATCAATTCCAAATGGTTCATTATGTTTAAATAAATACTGTAGGATCCATATTTATTTTAGCCTCTGCTGATTTTCTTTAAATATTAGATAAGATTTAAAAATATAAACTAATTGCATAGATGATATCTGTTATAAACTTTATAATATATGATATTTTAATAGTAAAAAGCGTTAAACTTTCAAATAATTATTAATTATAAACTACTATCAAATGAAATAAATGAAAAAATTAAGAATAATCAGTTTTATTTGGAAATATCAGAATTTTCTTTCCAATCTGAAATATTTGAATAAAATATTTCATTTAATAATAAATCATAGAAATTTTTTTAAAATATTCAATTTATGATTCGTACAAATTAGTTTAATGAATACAAATTTGCCTTCAAAAGTATTGAATACAGTTATATTTTGTCACTTATGTAATCTTTATAATTTTTTATTCTAATTTGTAATATCTAATGTATGGATTCATTATTTATGTACTGTGGTTTATAACGAAAGAATCCCAAAATTTGCTCACTAATTTAGATAAAAATTCATGTAAAATAATTAAACATTATACAATAAATCTATATATTTTCTATTTAGTTGTATTATAAAAAATGCATCATTGAAAAATATAATTAACTTAGTATACTACGCATATATTGAAAATAAATCTGAAAAACAATATATAAATTTATAATTTGGATTTTAATATTAATTATTTGTTTTAAAATATATAGATTAAATTGAATTCGAAAGACCAGTTTCAGCAGATGAATAAATAAAATAAAATTATATCGATAGTGAAAAAATATTTTAAAATATACTGTTCGTTTTCTGAATTTTTATTTTTTTGCATATTATATAGTTTAAAAATTTAGTTATTTTAGATAATTATTAAAATCCAACTAATTTTCAATCAAGTAGTATAGTACAGTAGGCCTATATATTGTGTTATCGGTATCTTATCATTAAAAATAGTATAAGACGAATGAAAATTTCCGATATTTATTTTTTCTATGCTAATTCGTTATAATCATTCATCTTATTATTTACAGCAATAAGTTTCGCTGTTAAAATATATGTTTAAATTCTTGAAAATTGATCAATATTATATATAATTAGCGAATTCTTAATCATATTAATTTAGTAATGGGCCACATATACAGTATGGTGAAACATCTAGTTTTGTATTTGATTGTAGGCCTAACTAGATCGGTCTTCTCTAGTAAATATTCTTATAAATCGAAAATTCAATAATTTCCATTTGAAATCTATATATAAACTTATAATTGTATAAATTTATATTTTGGGAACTCGACTCACATCATTTTTTTATTTCTGGAGCGGCTACTGACCTTTAATTCTTTCAATTTTATATAAAATTTGAAGAAAAATACCTCTAATTAATTTTTCGATAAAAAATACTGTATTTTAAAATATCACTATTTAATATTTTAAGATAATTTAAGTTTAAATTCGAAAAATATTTAATCGTTCGTTCTAAATACTATAGTTTAAAATAACAGAATTATCATGGTAGAAAAGAATATATTTATAAAGAATTCTAAGTTATTCAAATAACTTAGTCATAATCCTCTCGTGACTTACAATAAAAGATATAATCTATTAATAATTAATCATCAATAATTTGTGTTTTAGTTTTGAAATCTTTGAAACCCGATCTCTTTATTAGATTGTTTCTACTGACATTGCTTTTTATTTCTATACTTATTATAAATTGAATGCAATGATAATATTTTTTTTACTAAATCAGGTTTTGATTTGTTGCCTTGTTAGATTTTAAAAACAGGTATTCGTTTCCTAGAGCATAATTGCTTTATATTTTTTATTAATATCTAATTATTGCTAATTCCTAAGAATCTGATTCATTTAAGCAAAAATTAAATTATTACTTTTTATTTAAAAAGATATGTAATTTGCCTAAATTATAGATTCAAGATAATTTAATTAACTGATAGATTAAAGATTTACTGTTAAAGATGATTTCGAGATGTTAAGTTTTTCTTCGTTTTAATAATATATGGTTAATCTGAAATTTTATAAAAATTAAAATTTTATCAATAAATACTATATCGAATAATAAAAAAATATTTTCTTTTAATAAAGCAAATATTTTCTCATCAAAAAGATAATACTTATGAATTCGGAATTCTATTACAAATACACTACAATACTAATTTGTAAGTCAAGAAAATGATATAAAAATATAAAGTTCTACTATTCAGCATTTCATATTAGTTAAAATATTAATTGTATTATATAAAACATATATAGAATAACATCATAATTTGTCATTTTTAATTTAAATATCAGCACATAGAAATCTCATTTGGTTTATTAATAATAGATATTTGATTAATAAATAAATAAATAAATAAAATTTATTATTTTACTTTAAGAGTGATAATGGAATTCTTAATTCTTGTAAAAGTTAAAATTGTTAATTGTTATTATTGGTTTAAAATTTTTCTTAAACGATTATTTTCTTTCCAAAATTTTGCTTTTGAAAAAATTTTGAAATGATTAAAAAATCAGTTTTATAATAGCAATAAATAACAAATCAAAAATGAAATTTAAATAATTATCAAAATGTGCATGTGAATATTATTTTCAGCAACAGCATATTCCAAAAGTTCAACTTTTATTGACAAGATTTTTTTTAATTAATTTTGAATTATTCTAATTTATTCGTCGTTTATTTGTTGGTGTTAATGCACGTTTTTAGAACAAAAATTCTTATAACGATTATTTTATATAAAGTAATAAGTTTGATGACGGAATACATTTTATACTATTAGATAAAATACAATAATTTTATATTTATTACATTAGAAAAAGAAAAATTTTTGCAATATAATGATTTAAAATGTAAGCATTTTCATATATGTAATCAATAATTTGTTTGATTTATACAGAAATGAAATCTTTAAGATACAATCTTGATATAGATGGTCAAATATTAGCAAAGTGTCAATTTATTCCTTAAATGTCTCATTTATGATATACATTAACCAAAACGAGTGCTTTGAATCAACATAGAAAAGTAACTAAATATCACATTATACAGAGCTTGGACAAATAACAAAACCATTTAAAGTTTCCTAAAAGCAAGTTTGGTGCAATTAAAATAATTGTTCAGAACTGTTAAACATAGTAAGAAAAGTATAGCATAAATATTCGAAAAATAACTGTAATGAGATAAAATCTACATTGTTATTGATAGATTCAATTTTATAATCTTACAGATATTTTTCAGATCATATCCATTATAAATCCAACGTATAAAAATAAAAAAATTATATCATAGTTGTTTCTTAATTGTGTTAAACCAAACAAATATTCAATAACAAACTAAAAAATTTTATAAATTTTAAATTTAATATTAATATATAAAAATTTACTTCAGATATTTATAGCTCATAAAATAATATTATGCCCAATTATTTATATTTATTTTCTATTATAAAAATAAATGTACACTCTTATTTACGCAACATAAAATATAAAATAGATAATTTAGTTCAAAATCTATTATTTTATATTCCATATTAAAAGAATTATTGAAAAAATGTCTCTTGGTAAGTTATTTTATTTGGATTTTAAATTTAAATAACGTGTAAAGATTATTCTAAAAGATAATCTTTATAATTATTTATCAAAGGAATTATAAAATTTACTAAGAAACTCTAATTTAGATTAAAAGGCATCTTGAAGAATATTATTCATTAGAAATTATTATAGTGATACAAGATAAAGTTTTAGATATTTGATAAGAGATACTAATTATAATTTGTTCAATAGACTAATTTGATTCTAGAATAACTCCTCTTCCATCAGGCATCTGGAAAGCATCACATATTCCTGTGAGCGATCCCCATATCACTCTTGAGCATAAACTCCGATATCAGAATTTATTAATTTTATTTATTGTTTGGGTTTAAGTTTTCCAGAACATGCAAATAAGTTATTACAACTTAAGTTCATATAGGTCATGTTATTAATGGAATATTGATCATAGATTTCAGATCCTCTAACTAAGAAATTCAGATCTGTTTTTGGAATTTATCTTAATTAAAGTTATGGCTATGGGTCTACCGTTATTTTTAGCGTTAATTAGTATATGGATATTCTTTAATTCATTTTAATTATTCAGATCTTAATATATAATTATAAATAATCCTTAAAGTTAGGAATATTTAAATTTATTCTAATTTTTTCCCAAAATTTTCTAATTGAACAAAAACTTTTAAGCTGAAATTTAAATTAAAAAATGCAAATTATTTTTTATTTTTAGTAACTAAGAGAGATCAGTGAGAATCAATATTATAATTTAATTCAATTTTTAGACCTATATTATTGGAAACTATAAATTCTGTTCACTTAAAATTGTATAAATATATATTATATATAGGCTATAGTTATTAATGCATAAATCGCTATGATATATTAATATTTTATTTCACATTGATTTAACGAAATATATATTTCATTATATTTTATTTATATTATATATAACATAATATTAAATTATTCGGTGTGATATTCTTTTATTTCAAATAAAATTGGCTACTTTCATTGTTTATATTTGAATATACAAGACAATTCTATAATTTTTACTATCATAAACAACATAAAAATTGCTACAAAATGTTGTTACTGAGATTCACATATTATTGAAGTCTATATTATATATTTTTACTAAATAAATTATAAATATCTTATTAATGCAATAGTATATACTATTTCATCAATAATTATAACTCTATAAGAAAATAATTTATTTTTAAATTTTGAAGATAAAACTTACTATCAACCGAAAATCTCAATCTTAATATTTTAACACTTATAATAAGTATATACCTGTAGGCCTTTGCATTTTTCTTAAAATAAATGAAAACTTTATTTAATTAAATATATTATATTCAAAACCTATTCAATTGATCAGAAATTTAGATTGAAATGTTACGTCAGAATTATATTTGTGACATAATTCAAGTTAAAGATAGTTTAAAATCTTGTTTTTTAAATTTATTGCTTTATCTGAAAGCATTTATTTTAAAATAAAATGAATAAATAATGATAAAATTATCTTTTTTGAGACTATATTCAAATTTTACTTTTATAAATTTATTATTTATCAAAATTAAACTTATTCTTAATAATTTTAATTTTTAGGGTAAATGCTAATCTAATAATCGAAATGATTAAAATTAATAATCATTTAATATTTATGAAAAATATATAAACTTTCTATTATGTTAAGAAAGTTCTATACATAGGAGAAATTTAAATTCTATTAATTATTTTTTTTAGTAATTCAGCAATAAGTTTATATAATTATATGATTTATTCAAACAAAAGTATTGAAAAAACAAAAATATATGCAAAACTTCAAAGGCCTATGCAATTTAATCATAGAAATTAATATAAACAAGTCAAGTTACTTTTGTTTTTCATTATTTACATAATTTTAAAATATATAGCTTTGTAGTTAATATTATTATTTATAAATTGTTATAAACATGATATTCATAATGAATACAGCACATAGGCATTTCTTTACTCAATTTATAAAGAATATTATTGCTATGGAAATTGAATAGGCCTAAAGATCTATTCTGATATAAAATGAAATTCAAGTTTTATATTTGTGTATATTCTAATTTTATATAATTTGCTATAATTATATTCATAAAATCTACATACAAAATCTAATGTATTGTTTTTAATGCTCCATAGTTTACTGGAAAGTTGAATTCAATATAAAGCCTAATTAGATTGGTATAGAATGCAGGATATAGTCTATATTATATAAGAAAAACAACAATATAAAATAAAATTTTTCAAATTCTAATAATGTTTAAATTATAAATATATTTTTTTGATTAAATAAAATAAGCATTTATTTATGCGCTATCTTAGTTATTTTACTTAAATTATATCTGGAACATATCTCAATAGGTCTAAAGAATATTTCATTTTTTTTAATTAAATATGTTTTTCAATATAATTTTTTAAAATTATATTTGTGACTATGTTAAATGATTAAATTCTATATTGAATCTGGATTTTAGCAACAGCAAAATTTTCGAAAATCAACGCTATTGATGTTGTTTCATAGTAAAGATGATGTCAACCGCATTAATCTTTATTACCCTAAATCGTTTAAAAATGACAATAATAAATTTCTGATTGATTAATAGATTATATATGTGATAGGTTTTTATTATCAGTAAATTTTGTTATTATACTGCTGCAAAGTGCTCGAATTTATACTTTGTTGATCCAATTTTCGATATACAGTACTGACATATTATGAATTTATTTTATAGTTAGATAAAATTTTGATAATTATTATGGTCAAAAATTAAAGGGGTTGTCTTAATTGGGTTCCTATCTTTATTTAAACGCATTATTAGATTAAAAAAATATAAAAAAAAAAAAAAATAGTGGGATAATAGCTTTCGATAAAATAGTTGTTGCTCTATAATAATAGAGCAAATCAAGTGTGAAAAGGGCAATTTTTTTAGTGCCCTAAAAAGTGCAGTGTAAACGTTTATTGTGATTTTTTCCTGAACAGGTTTCATTGTTGTCAGTCAATAGACATCAATGAAATATATTTTTTACAACTCACCAAGGGAGAAAAAAAACATTCCATCCCTAACCCGGGGTTGCTTTTTTACCGTTCTGTCTATCTCCGTTTGGGAGCTACGATTGGTTCCCTGTTTCCCGAAGGATCCATCCGCATCCAACACATTACTCTAGTTGCTTGGGTGGCGATGCACGAGCTAGTTCTTGCCCCCGCCCTTCGGGTGAGCTACGTCATTAGCCACTCTACCTAGGAGTAACACCCAACACGTGGGGTGAGGCAACCAATCAGAACCGAGATATACCCAGTGACGTGACGTCTCTTTCCCCCATATACGGATAGCGGCAAGATAACACTCACTTTCCCCACCCTTGCCGTATTCTGGGGACGGGTTAAATCGAAGAGAAGCTCCAACACTATCAGAGAGAACGGTTGATACTACGAAGCATCATTCGGTTGATCGATCTAGATAGCAACATATACGGTAAGTCTACGAAAAAATCTTGTCTGAAAAGAATTGCATGTTTTTCATGTCAGGGAAAAAGGGCAAAAACGAAACATGTCGAGAGACTGGGTTAGGAAACCGAACGCGTGTAGACTGCGCCCTCTAGTTGCAGAAGCGAGAGATGTTCCTTCCCGCCGTGCATGTCGGTGTGCGGTGCTGATGTGCTGTATGCACAGTATGTAGTGAGCGGCTATCAGTCCTTCAGTCAGTCAGTCGGGAGATGTTGCTGAGTCAGCCAGCGGCGCCAGCGATACGGGAGACAGGTGTGGACCCATCATCGTTCGGAGGACAACTAGTACGTTACTTTGCCTTAGTTATCACTGAATAGTATTAGATAGAGTGGTGCAATATGTCGAGCTGTTGTGGTGTTATGTGCTGGGTGTTTTGTGTGCTGCTCAAGCAGGTCGTGCTGGCCATCGAAGAGTAAAGCGTGCGACCGATGAAAGCGTAAGTTCCTGCGTCAATAGCAGATCGCTTCTCCAACACTTTTACTTGTCCATTAGAACTTTTTCTCATGATGCTCATCTTTTTCTGCTTTGTTTCCCATATCTTGATATATCATCAGGCAATTGAAAACATGTTGTTTTTTTTTTTTTAATTCATGTTTCGCATTAAATGGCTTTTGATAATTTTCGATGGAACGTTTCACTGGGCAATTTTCGAATTTATTCGTATTTTAAGAAATTTATTCTTAAAATCATTAACCTACTTATATTATCTTCGATCATTTTTTTATTTACAATTTCGAAACCAATATAAACAACGCTATAGTTTAGATAAATAACCTACAAAAGTCTTTCTTGAAAATTTTTTTCCTACTAATCTTCGTATTTGAATTTTTATTTAAATTATATATCAGCTCTCGCTTATTTTTCATCTTCTTTGACGAATTAAACTCTTTGCATATTGTGTGAAAATGTTTAATTAGATCCGAATAGGAAAGATTCCGTTCCGGAATTAGTTGCCAGCCTTTCCAGAAAAATTTTTTTGAGTTAATTCAAAGGAGGAAAATCATTATACTCATTACACAAATCAATTTATAAAGTCTTATTATAGAACATGTTTGGAGTTATAGAAAAATGATCACCATAGCAACCATGACAACCGGTGATAACTTTGTTGTGATATTTTTATTTCTTTATAATATTATAATGGATCGAGTCGTTGACCTATTCTTGAAATTGGTCCTAATTAAGTCTTAATAAATAATTATATGAATTTTATACAGGACTTATAAGTTGTTTGCAATGAAAATACAACTAACACAAATATATTTCAAAAGTTTCATAGGATAATATGTCGATAAAGAAGTGATATTTTTCTCATCCTTCTCTCGGAATAATATTGTTTGCATCATTCCAATATTATTATTTTTTTAAATTAAATTATTTATTTTCTAATATTTAACTACATTTTAACGGATGGATAGAATTTTTACGTGTTTTAAATGGATTTTTATTTTTTAGTTGTATTAAAATGCAGAAATTTTATTAAACTTAAACGTTCTTTTTTATGAATTTGTAAAATATTGTACCGGTAATTAAATTTAAATCTAATTATTATAGTTTTGAATAGACCTAAAATAATGATAAGTATGTATAACAATCTAAAGATTGATAAATTTCGAAACAATTTAACAGCTAGGAATATCAAACAATTCTTTGGCACAAATTTATATACAATATTCTGCAGAAAGTGAAATCTTTATATAGCATAATAAGAAAATATCATCATACTCCCATGTGCATAATAGGCCTATTTGTTTTAAAGCAAAATAAATATTTACTTACTTGTATCTTTAATATATCTATATATATATATATATTTGTTTTAAATGAATTAATGAATATGTATAGTTATTAACTGAAGGTCAAAATAGATAAATCCCTGAATTTGATTCACAAAAATTTTTTAAATAAGAATGCTAAAACATCAATTATATTTTTAATTTTTTATTGGTTAGGATTTAATTTTCTTCCAATTTTAAAATGGACTATTTCAATATAAAATTAAATAACTCGCTCTAAACAACAAAATTAGACAATATTTAGCAAAATACATGTAAATTTGAAAATAAATTATTTACATTATTTTTTTCGATAGTTTAATACTGTAATTGTTTTGCAAAAATTATTATTAATATATGCCAATATAATTATTGTGATATTTTCTCATCCTTCTCTCTTGGAATAATATTGTTTGCATCATTCCAATATTATTATTTTTTTAAATCAAATTATTTATTCCAATAACAAATCCAATTAAATTAATCCAAAATTTTATTCCAATTAAATTATAAAGAATTGACTTTAAATTAAATTTTTCATATAATTAAGTATTTTTAATTACAAGATTAAAATATAAATTTAGTTTGTACTCCAAATCATATATTTTACAAACATATATATTAAAATTTGCATCAATTATTTCACTAAACTAAGTTAATCATATAGTTACTCCTATTCAAATACTATAATTATTAACTAAAAAGTTCAAAATAATAAAATAATGAGAATAAATAATTTAATGATAACAATCAAAGTTATTTATTTATATATTTAAATATTTTGGAAATTTTTGGCCAATATGAACGTGAATTTTGGGATTAATAATTTTATATTTTTGCTATGATTTTATTTTTAATTATAAATTTGATTTGGCTTATATTCATGGAATTACTCCACTTCAGCTCAGACATTTTCATCCTTAACATTAGAAAATAATTAATAATAAATATATAGACTATCTACCAAATAAATATGAATAAATTAAATATAGTAGTTCAAATTAGGGACAAATTTAAAATATTAAGACAAACCTAGTACGAATTAAAAAATTTATTTAAAATGAAATTTAAATTTTTGATTAAAATTTTTAATATTTGATGAATTTGATACGTTATTAGTTCATATTTTTAATAAATTTTCTTTTAACTTAAGAATTTATTAAATTCAACTAAGCAAACAAAGCAAAGAAGTAAAATGTTAATTGTAGCTGTTTATGAAAAGAGAAAAAATTTTACAGCATTGCTTATTTTTTGATATGAAAAGAAGCATTGATATTTTAAATATTTTTTATAAATAATAGTAAATATAATTTATATTTATGCTGTAATTACAGTTTAACTAAGATAATAAGATATATTTTAAATTGGATTAACATTGTATTAATATGCAATTCATCTTATTAGACATATATGTATTTATTCTACATAAATATAGTTAATCAGATCTAAATAACTGTTAATTGCTCAGAAGATTGCTTCTATATCATAAAATTCATATTTATATTTTAGTTTATATTTAATTAATTCAAATCATTTGGTTTCTTTGGCGTTTAAAGAATATTTGTGTTACATTACTTCATAAATATTAATTTATTAAAGAAGAATATTTTACTAAATTATATTTTCTGTTTTATTAGATAGATGATATCAAATGAATAAGATATAATATATTTTATCAATAAAAGTAATTGTAGGCTTATATATCATTAACAGTAAGGAAATGTATGCAATTATTGCATAATTTTATATTATGAAGATCGAATTAGAAATAAGTTAAATACTTAATAGCAAACATCAAATGGAATATTTATTATAAGAAAAATAATAAGTTTATATTTAATAAATATTAATTGCAATTATTCAAAAATGAAATATAGCTTAGTATGATAGCAACTAGTAAACTTTCTTTAAAACTTTTTAAGAAAATATTTTGATGCTGTACTTGATTATTAAAATATTTAATTAGTTGGTGATTTCTTAGTTTTAACTTTAACATTTCTGCAAATATATTTTTCTAATCCAAAGTATAATTTTATCTGGAAGGTAATTAATTCAGAATGAACTTACTTGTCTTGAAATTTCATGAAATCAAATATTTTTTTATGTTAATCCGAAGTAATTTCTATTTTAGTTCAATTGATTCAAAACGAATATTTTTGTTTTTTAATTTAGGTTCTTTACCTAAACAAGACATGTAAGTTCATTTCTCTTTTTATCTATAGAACTTATTGGTATTTTTCTTATAGCTTTTACTTCATTAAATTAAAGTGTGTCAAATTCCATTCAGTCTATTCTACAAAGGTCTTATAGCATACATGAAATATCTAATTAATATTTTAATGTTTTAACTATAAAAAATATACATAATTTACGAAAGAAATTCTGTTTAATTACTTTAATATAATTTCATTTTTAAAAATAGTAGTGCATAACTAGACACACTTATATGTTTATTGGTAAGGAATAATATCTTTTTTAAGGAAAACTGGTACATTCATCAGACCACCACACCATCGTCTGGGGCATGTATCCGAATATTTGTAGCCGTATGTCATCATTCCAAGAGTAGCCAGCAGGCCATCTCTTAAAGAACAAAAGATCATCAGACATTACTACAAATTCAGCTTACAGTAGACTTGTTAATTTCTTCAACTGAAATGGGCTTATCTTCTAATCAACCTGATTCCTTATGGGTCGTGACTGTGATTTATGCCATTGGCTCTTTCTGCTGATAATGCAGCCATACCCACCATATAAGAATGGATGGTTCTACAAAATACAGTCAATATTTAGTTGATGGTCATTTAGTCCGTGATTGCCCTTCCCACTACCTGTGATATTGTTTTGGTGGGTATGGTGCCTATTTAGGATCAGATGTCAGCGCAGAGGATCTGCGCAGCATCAGTCTTCTAGTCTGTGATGCTGTGATGCCTCAAATAAAAAACTTCTATTTTTGCAAAGATCCGGACTTCTAAAAGAAGAAAGCTGTATTTTTAATAACGTACTCCAACTTCGTTGAAGAGTGAAGATTTGAAAGTGTGCGTGGTCAGTGCCACTCACAGAAATAGATGTATTTGAAACCAATCACCGGATCACTGCAACCAACAGATTGATAGGACAAAAACAAACTAAAATTGTGTACAGACCTTCCAGAAAAAGTCTGTTTGAGTTGTGCTTGTATTGTTGCTCAAGTGCCTGACTTTGGCTTCCGAACTGTATCAAATCAACTTATTACTGTGCACCTTCCATGGAGCAGCAAGTCCGAGAATATTTGAACCACTGCCTTGTACCTGTGACTTCAGAAGCCGCTGCATCAGTTTCTGGTCCAGGTCCAGGTCCTGGTCCTGGACCAGGACATGGTGGTCCTCCACCTCCACCAGGCCCAGCTGGATGCATGGGTAATCGTATACTGTCTCGGAATGCAAATGGAACAAGTAAGTGTTTGGGTGATTTTTGATTTTACCTACACTTTCAGTAATATTTAAATAGCCTATAATAATATACTTATTTTTAAAACAATACTTAATGTAAAATAAATGCAAAATTTACAAAGGAAGAAAATATTATATAATATCAAGTCTGTACTTGAAAATTTTATCATGCGTTCTATTGTTAATTTTGCTTATTATATGATTAAATTTAAATTATGCTCTATAATTCATAAAATAAATTTTAGAAATGCAAAATTTATATATTTTAAAATACAAAACATAAAATCGTATCATTGAGGTTCTTAAATAATAAAAGTATATTCAATAACTTTATAATTTTAAATTTATAATTAAATTTTCTATTTTTTTTATGACTAAAACAAGCTAAAACACGAATATTTTAAAATATGAATAGTTTCGTATTTGTTTAATACGATTTGAACGGATAGAATTTTCAGTGTACATATTAACCGGTACAAAAATATATACTTTGCATAAAGATAATACATTGAAGATTTTTAAAATATTTTCTTTAATCATCTTTGTTTAGAATATATTTGTAAAAACAAATCTAAACTTGGCTATAGGCTATATACTAAGTTATATTGTTTTGTTTCTGAAAACATGAAGCTTTCTTCTTTGCAATTACCATAGCTTTAAAACTTATTGCAACTTGTCAAATTTTATCTTCTCTTTTATCATTGGAATGATTCTTAATAAATATTAATTATAGATACAGTTATTTTCAAATAAAATAAGTTATATAGGGAAAAAATAACATTTCGTTTTTGTGAAAGACTATTAGTTTCTTTATTAATAAGAATAAATCCCCAATGGACATTAATTAAAGTAGAAATAATTTTGAAAAAATCGTATAAATATCTAAATGCATATTTATGTAACGAATTTTATTTTTCAGTCATAGAATTTCTTTTCACAAACTAAGAATGAAAATTATTTGAATAAAAATTGTTTTTCTTAAACTAATAGTGAAAAAAATAGAATTAGTTGATTAACTATTCTTTTTTCTTTTAATATTTTAAAATACCGAATTTTGTATCCAGTAAATATTATTTACAACTATTAGTTAAAAAGTATAATTTTTATTTAACTTAATTTTTGTTTCTATAATTTTTCCGAATCGTAAACATAGCAACAATAATTTTCAGTAATCGCTATTGAAGTAATCTCTATTATTAAAAGTTGAATAGAACGATTTTTTATAGAAAAACGCAAATTTTATTTTCGATTAAATATTTTCATTTCCCTTTTATTATTATTATTATTTTTTTTTTTTGCAATTTAAAAATATTTTTAAATTAAATATTAGAGAATTTTGAAACTAAAATATAACATTCGAGTCAATTAAAATATATTAATAATATAGATGTTGTTTAAATTAATATTGAAATCCTTTGTTCAATCTTCAAAAATAACAAATCTCTCTTATAATTTATGTCATTCTTTTAAAAAGATTCATTTTCGTTTTTGATAATAATAATAAAATTCAAACGTCAAATTATCTGATATTGAAGAATTATCTTGCATAAAAACTATAAAAAAAAAAATTATTATGAATTTTTTAAATAAATAATTGATGTAACGTTTCATCAATTATTTGAACTATAAAAATAAAAATACATTATTTTTTATTTTTGTTATTTTTAATGCCTTTAGAAAATTTCAGAAGCGTAAAAGTATATGCTGAAACCAAATTAGAATATAGAAATAGTAAAAAAAAAAAAAAAAACAATTATTCAATAATAGACGACAGGTTTTTAAATAGCATAGCAAGTAAAAGAGATAGTAAATATAATACATTTATTGAAATAACTGAGAAAAATAAAATTGAATAAAAGATATTCTCATTTTATTTCAGAATGATATAAATACTTTATTTACTATGCATTATTTAAATTAAAATTGAAGAAAAAAAATTAAATTTTAGATCGAGAAAGTGTTATCATTACGAAAATATCTGCCATATTAAAGACATAAAGAAAATATTTAAAAAACTAATGCAAAAAATTAAAATAAGCCTTTATGTCCACCTCATGGATCTTTATATTCATGTAGTTAATATAGGTTTAGAATAAACTCTTGAATTATTGTAGAATAAACTCTTGAATTATTGTAAAGAGATTAAATATAATCAGGAAAATGAAAATTAGGCAAATCTTTTCCTTAATAAATGAGATTCGAATTTTAGTCGACATAGATTCAGATCTCTCTTTTATATTAAATGTAGCGAGAGCAAATAATTTGATTTAAGTTTAAATATAATTTTTTAATCTAATCTATATATATATATGATAAATTTAATATATTAGCCGTGATATATATTAGGGAATTTATTCCAGAATATTTGAAATATAGGAATTAACAATATCATTTTTTGAATAATTATGTGGACATATATAAAAATTGGATTAACATACTGGATATTTGAAACTAGAAAATTTTTATTGTTTGCTTTATCTTGTAGTGCCAAATAAAATTATAATACAAAACATGTTTAAAAAGCGGGAAATCAAAAGCAATTCAGATAACAATTTATATAAAAACTATTTTAAATTATTTGAGTTATATAATAATTACCAGCCACCATTTTCCTCTATTTAGATTTTACAGAGAATATTTTGAGGATTTTCCACATAAAAAGCGAAGTAATAGGATAATAATTACTATTTAGATGATTATTCGTTTTGGTGCTGTTATTAAAAATATTTAATTTAGAAAAATCTATTTATATTATTAAAGTATAATATTTTCAATTAAGATTTTAATTTCTGATTACTGATTAATAGTTCTTATTAATCTTGAAAACCGAATATTAAAATTTTCCTTAGTGATACACTCAAAGGAATCTATGATTTATCAGACTATTGAAATAGTTTCGAATTTTTATGAAGTATAATTTATAAATTCTAAGGTCTATGGAAATAATGCAACGATTATTTATAAACCTGTAAATTTAATTGATTAAAAATAGAACATACTTGGCAATTTTATTCAAATTCTAAAAGAAAAATTAATTTGATCTTTTCTAAATTGGGTCGGTTCGAAAATATATCTTATTTTTGGAATTTAAGTAATTTATACGGACGTAATTCTAATTAATTGAATATAGGTCTATAAGTTTTAAAATTCGACAATGAATTTATAAATAATTGAATTAATTGAATTTAAGAATTTGTTTAAATAATTTAAAGGTTTAGAAATAATTACTCAAACAATATCTTTCTAATTAAACAAGATATTATTGATAAAACATCAAATAAATTTATATTTATTTTATCTTAATCTTATAATCCTTTTAGAAAGAAAAAATAAATAAAATTTATATGAATTTGTCTATTGAAATTATACTGTACTGTAACAATTTGAAAAAAATAAAAGAAAAAATTGAAAAACTGGAATTGAGCTTAACCAATAAAATTTAAAATTAATACAATTTGGCTAAATTAGTCATAAAATCATTGAAATGTTAAAAAACCACTAAAAAGTGATTTAAAGATTTAAAAAAATGCAATGTTTAACTAAAAATGCAGTTTTTTTAAATATTTAAATCACTTTTTAATGGTTTTAAATTCTAACTATGATATTGCTAAGACTACAGTTCTGTTACAAATTGTGTTTACGGAATATAGCATATTCTAAACTTATATAGTTTTTAACATTTACAGTATATTCATGGATATCAATATAATTTTTCGTAGACCTTCAGACGTATAACCATGAAAATTATCCGAAACAGGTCTGGTTAACTTAACTAGAAAAACTGGTTAGCACAACTATATCTACAGGGGTATTCATGTATTGTCTTTTTATATGTTGTAGTAATTTAAGTTGTACCTATACTTTATTAATTATTAGTTTTTTATGTTTTCAATCTCAGTATTGTTATGAAATTTATAGTAGAAGTTTAGAATTAACTAATTTTTTAAGATTATAAATTATATTTTTAAGTAAAATTGATAAATATTATTTTAATAAAAATGCTTAGATTTTTTTTTAATTATTGGATTTTCAAAATTTTAATTTATTATTAAAAATTCATATAATTAATTAATATTTTTCTATTGGAAATTTTGAAGTTCAAAACCAATATTTTAAAATTATGAAAAAAGGTGTTGCTGACTACTGAGCGTTCATACCTGTTTCTTCAGCTTATGTAAAAACCTGTTTCGTTTCTTTGTACAGGTCCTTCAACTATTCCACCCAACCTTTCTCTTTTTTATATATAATTCTGTCTACATTACAAGTAAACTGATGAATTCGTGCATTTTCCCGCCCATATATAAGTCATTTATTCAAAAAATTTAGCAAATATTTTATAGATTGTCTGCTGTTTTTATAAATCGGCCGTGAATGTGATATATAAAAACAGCGAAATCTTTTATATTTTTGTATATGAGAAGAAAAACGGTCGGAAATTTGTTTCAATCATTGTGACCAATTTACAAATATAGACTACTATATTTTTCCATAATATTTATTAGTTCAGTATTGTACCTGTATTTAGGTAAGTTATTATTTGATAATATTTGGTAATAGACAGATATAATACACTTTGTGTTCTTAATTATAACATCTGATTTTTATAAACGTTTTGTTCTTGCAAAAAAGATCGGATGATTATATAAATTTAGCATTATATAGCAATTCAGTCTATCATTGTTGGTTTTACTTACCAAATTTATCAAATAATTTTAGAATTTATTGAATAGAATAACGTTGAATTTTGAGTCATTTGTACTCTAATGAAAAAATTCAGACGTTGCTTGAAAGTTTATTGAAACTTTTAAAATAAAATTTTCTTTTTGTATTACTATATTTATTTATTAATACTATAAGCATACAATAACTTATTCGTATATTTTAAGCAGTTCATTATAATATATGTTATGCCCGTAATCTACAGTTTATTCAAAAAGAGAGAGAATTTACTTGTTCATCAATATACATTTTACAGTACTCTGTTGCAAAACGTTTATGCTCACAATATTAATATAAATTAAAGTAATAAAACTTATGTATTTTGAATAGGCCTAAATAAAGAAAAGAATTTATAGCAACTATACACTCACTATACAGCACTGATGGAAATTTTTTAAATTTTCCATTATTATAAAACTCTAAAATTATTAATTTTTTTAATTATTAAATTTAATTTTAAAAAATAATAATAGAAAAATGATCATTAATTTATAAATGTGGGCGTGGGCGTAGACTATATTATGCAATGTAACATTAAAGAGTTTCATGATTGCAAAAACACTATAAAAATATTTTTTAACTGTCATCGGAAACTGAATAAATTAGTTTATAAATTAACTTATATATAATTTTATAGGTCTATAGAAAAATTAAATCTATTTCAATCATAAGGTTCAATTATTTTTAATTTCTTTAAAGAACAAAATATGCATTATTATAAGCATTTATAAAACACAAATATTTATAAAAATACAGAATTATAATTAAATCATTTAATGTATTTAATAAGTTTTAATAGATCTGCATTTGAAGATAATGCAATTTTATGCGCTATATAATAAATTATTTATATATATATTTACATAAATATAAAGCAGATTATCATCATTCGATTTTCAGTTTTTTAATATTCCAAGAGTTTTGTGTCATTTTAACTGTTCTATTGTGTCACAAATGGCATGTACAGTACATTGTATTTAACTACCATTGCCCTACTTTTTTCCAGATTAGATTTACTGTGAACTTTTTAATATTTATTCGCTTCTTATAGAAGCTAAAAAAACGTTTATATTTAAATCAAAATTATAATTTAAATATAAATATTATAATTATGTGCATATCTTATAAAGAATAATTTGTTCAAATCAAGGTCTATTATTCATTATCAGTATGCGAAGGTTCAATATCGCCAAAGGATATCACTTATATGCAATTCAGGAAGCGGTGACGTAAAATGTTGATTGTGGCGGGAAGACATTTTGGCAATTAGAAGAGGCCCAATTCTGGGGAATTGTTGCCGGAAGTTTCCTGCTACGATTACTGGCTTCTCGTTAGTTTGCGAGACGGTTGATTTTCCCTTTCCTGGAATGCCTGTATGCTTTCGATACCTTGTATCTATTTTGAAAGTTAGGTCAGTTGGACTTGTTCTTATTTTGCTGTATTTCAATAATTTGATGTTTAGATTTATTTACATTCTATAAAGATAAACTAAGATTTTCTAGACTAGAAATACATTAATTCGATAACCACGCATTTCTAAACAACGGAAAAACTTTATTTACCGTTTTTTTTTTTTTTGTTTTCTTTCTCTTTCAGTGGTGTGTCAACATTGATTTGTAATTGTTTTGATGGAACATTTACATTTATATCTAGTTCGTCACCGATTTGGAATTGTATAGTAAAATAATTAGTTCCATTGATCGGTTTATTTGTTAAGATCTAAACGTTTTTCCTATTGTTAATTTTAATCAATTGTTAGAATTTATTTTAATGTACTTGGTTTTGATTAAATTCTATTTATATTGAATTTCTCACTTGCCATGATGATATCGTTTTAAAGATCTTAAAGATAAAGCTAAAATCTAAAATAACAGGACTTCATAAGGGAATGAAGAGTTTTCGCATAACAATATCGCATAAAACTATAAAATGAAGTTTTCAAAAACTTTCTATAATTTAAAAAAGTAAATACAATAAGCAGATTAGACAATAATGCTATTTGAACTGCCATATATCCGCATATATAAAGTCAATAATCCTCACAAACTACAATTTTATAACAACATAGAGACAATATATGCAAAATCATCACCTGCTTAGTTAGAAAAGCTGATAGTTCTTATAATTACAACTAGGCAGGTGATATAGATAATTAGGCTGTCAATTTACGCGTTTGATTGGTCAGTTCATCAAAATATCTTTCACGATTACAAACGAGACAATCTGGAAATCGATATTATTTGATCCTTAAAAAATACAGCTTATGAAACGATTGTAAACATAGCAGTTATAATAACTTGCATAGGTCTATCTCGAAGAATAAATAAAATTCTTTGTATTTGGTAGAAGTCTATACTATCCTTTTCGAATTATTTCGCCCGAAGCAAAATTATAAATCCCATTGACAAAAGAGTAGGCTACTGTCTGAATATCATAGGAAGGGATTTTTTTACAAGGTGGAATGGGAACCAGACAATTGTTCATGGCTAGACAGCCTCTTGGTTGTGTTTGAAGGGTTAGATCTTAGTGAGAAGACAGGTGAAAATGGTACGCTCCAGACAATGTTTGGAAAGGCGCCTTTCTGCCTTCACACCTCTGCTAGGACATCTGTTCCTTAACCCTTTCACTCCGACCGGAAGGGAGGGGAAAAGCACTTTCGTTGGGCGTACCATAGGCGGAAGACTCCATTGTGTCTACAAGGGATGGTTGTTTATTGACCACTTCTTTGTCATGTGTTAGAAGTGGTTGCCGTGTCAGCAATATATAATCATAGGCTTCTATTTATTTTTCATTTTATTTCAAATATATAAAAGTATTTATATTAGGAAAACTTCAGTTAAGTAAATTTCATTTATTTATTATTACATAAAAAACTTTTGAAAAGTATCTACTTTCAAAATTTAATACATATAAAAAACAAAAAATTCACTTGTTTTTTTAATTATGAAACAATTAAATTGCATCAAAAATATTAAAAAATTAAACATTTTGCATTTTTAAAATAAAATAAAATTTTTTTAAATGATCCTTTTCATTTATAAAATAAAAAATAAAATAAGAAATTAATCATCTATAACTTTCTTCAATTCAATTATAGGACAACATAAGTCATGAAAAATAATATGTTCTAAATATAACAATTTTAAGTTACAGGTTGTAACGTTTTAATTTTATTAACTTTAAATGTTTAGCTTTCATAAAAACGAAATTTTATTTTAATTCTTCACTTTGTTCTTCACTTCCAGAGCTGTATAATAAATCAAAGTGGCTGTAGCTTTATTATGTTACTGAAGAAGATTTTCTAAGTATAGAGAGACTACTTGACTTGAAATTAGTGCCGATTACTGAGCTTTTTGACAACGTTACCAATCGATTCTGTCCTAATTGAAATACGCTAGTATTCATTGATCATTTTCGAAGAGTGTCATCTTCTGTAGAAGCAAGTCTTCTTCTCCCGCTAGTTGTTATCTTTACTTTGAAGTTGGTGGTTGCTCCCATCGATGTCTAGACAGCCTAGTTTAGTTGATAACTTCTATTATCTTATTTTGAGCACTTCACCGATTATTATTTGAAAGAATGTAAAAATTGAGTCACTATCTGAGATATTGAACTGTCACCACATGATCTTAAAGAAATAATTCTGAAAACTTTTTCTTTTATTTTAAAAGAAAATCTTCGTGGACTGTTTTCAGAATAAAGCAAATCTATGTATTTGTCTTATTCTAAAAATGTTCTGGATCGAATTTCAAATTTATTAGAATGATAACTTTGAAATTTAATCCGTGATGAGACACAATTTAAAAAAAGAAGTAATAATAAATAGAATTTCTTAAAAACTACAGTTTCAATCGATCAACTTTACTATTTATATTAATTATAATTTATAAATCGAATAAACCTACAAACTAAATTAATATAAAATTTTAAATTTTTGAATAGTGACAGATTTTTTTTTTTTTTTCATTTTTCATAAATAAAATTTAATACCAACATACAATCATTTAAAATTATTATTTTTAAAGTTTTATTAACTTATTTCTCCTTAGAAAATAAAAATAATACATAAAAATAAGATGATTTCGATAAGAATAATATATATATAGTAGTAGGCTAATTTTATTAATTTTATGCATACATTTAATTTTTTACTTCTATTTAGAAAGATTATTTTAAAATGTTTATTTATTCAGTTCTGTAATGTTAAATTCAACTTTAAGACTTATATAAAAACGAAATTAAGAAATTTCTATAAGTTTATAGAATTACAGTTAAGTAATGTATAAAAATTCATTTATAAAAAAAATTCATTAGAAAACAAGGCTTATAAATATACAAGCAGGTTTTAAAATTTGTATACAATATACCGCATAGATATAATATGATAATCTATTATCGTAACAAAGTTATTATAATAATGTTAACTTATTTTGAAACAAAACTGTTAAAATTAATAAGATCATATTATTTAATCTATTTTTCGTTTTTTTTAATTGAAATATTAAATTATTTGTTTCATTAACAGAATTAATTTTATATCTAAAATTTGAAAGGATTTTTTTAATAAAATGTTTTAAGTATTAATTAGTATAACGAATTAATATTCCATATAGATTTACATTTCATATCGTATGTCGCAGTTTAAAATCTAGAAAAATATTACCAAAAGAAAAAAAAGTTTTTTTTTAATAATTTTTCCTAATAAAATACAATATAATAATGATATTTGTAGATTCAAATATTATACTTCAAATCTATTACATTATTCACAATTGTACGTCATAAGTAAAAAATTTCATTATTTTTTGAATGAATTTTTAAATGGACATTAAAAATTTTAAATCTTATGTTAGTATTTTTTAAGTTGATACTTAAATTCGATGATAGTGTGATTTATAATGCTTGAAAAAATTTCCTTTAATTAAAAATGTAGGCTAAGTGATATTTTTATTTCCTTTTAGATACTTTTTCAGTTTTTTTAAAAAAATAAAAAAATGTTTCCTAGATATTTGAATTTTTAAAATTATATATTTTTTATCTAATATATTTCTTTCCATAGATTTATTTTTCTAAAATAGAGAGTTGATGATGTGATTTGTGTTAAGAAATTCAGGTTTCTTTTCGAAATGTAAATTTTTTTATTTTTTAAGATTTACGTTTTACCTTAATTCAGTTTACTATATTTTATTATCTAAAGCAAGATATTTTTCTTGGCAATGAACATATTTGATAAATACTGCGTTAAAAGGAAAATATTCATCGTTGTAAAAACATTATACAGTAACTAGTTTCTTTTTAAGTAGATATAAAATCATTATTGCTCAATAAATTGATAAATATAAATTGCTGTTAGTAAATGATCAAAGTATTAAAAAGTTATTCGAATTTTTTATTTTTTAAAATTCGTTTATAAAAATAAAATGAATTGAAAAATATTTATAACTGTAGACATAATTCCAGAATGACTACTAAGTTATATATTAAACTGACATATGTTATAGATTAATTAATAGTTAAAACATAAAATATTTAAATATAAATTAATAGAATTTAAATAATTAATGAATAATTAAGATTACAGTAATAGAGAAAATATTTTTAAGTTAACAATAAAGACTAATACTTTGAGTGGTTTTATTCTTAGGAAATGCAATTTTTTATGTTAATAATTTATTTCCGTGTAAAAATTTTAATTGCTTAATATAACTTTTATAATTTATAATAAAATATTAGCTATCAAAATAACTTATATTTAATTTAAATATAGTTGTTCTTGTTTATATCTTTCAATAAATTTATTCATCTATCGCTTAATTAATTTTATACAACATATCCATACAGTATTTATGATGTTTAGCTTTTATTATCCGATAACATAGTTTCATACAATATCAAAATATAGCTAAGTGTTTATCGAAATACAGCTGTTATTTTATCAAAGCATTTATGCATTAAAATTATTAAAAATCATCCCATAATAACAATCGCTACTAATGTTCATTAAATTTTTCATACGTTTATTGAAGATATAATTGTTTTCTTAAAATATAATTAATATTAACGTTTTGACTAATTGAAAATTAATATTTATTTTAAGTAAATCAATAATTACATTATTTAAAATTGAAATAATTTTAAAATATTTATCTTAATTCATTATTAAAATATTAAATATTGGATTAAATAATTATAATGTTCACATAAATAGTTCTATTTAGAAGTGATTAGTAATTAAGTCCATGCCATGTAATTAACATTCATTCATTACTTTTCAGTTAATTACAAAAATTTAAACTGAATTGAACTCAAACGTTCATTTGACTTTATTATTCTATTTCTGACCTTTTTCTACCACGAATTACTATTTTTAGTTCCTCTATTGGAACCACAAGATGTTTTTCTATTAGTTCCATTCTTCGGTAATACGCGAAGAAGGTTTAACTTTACAGTAGGGCACTTCATTTTTTTTTTCTTACATAACTTTTCTTATATTTTGCTTAAATTTAAATATTTTACACGTATATCTCTCATAGAAATAAATAATTTATGTTTTATTCAACTTATGAGTATTTTATTTCACAAAGTTTGCAATTTTTTAGAGAAATTTTGTTATAAATTTTCATTGCGCAACTAAGTTTATTGCAGGCTGTTTATTTATGTTCTAAGAAATTCTTTACTCTCTTGCTATAAAAAGCTTAAACATTTTTTTTAAAATTTTCCAAACTTTCCATTTTATACAAAATACTACCTCGATGCCAAATTTAGTATCTAAGTAATTTAAAGAAAAACTAACCTCGTTTTAATACTTAAAAAAAATTTTTTTTTTGTATTATTTTATACTGTAATTTTAAATTCTAAAATAACTTTATATATAGTTCAAATTATCTAGTTTCTTGTAATGTAGTTATAAGCTTCCAAATAAATGATAAATAATTGTCGGTGAAAAAAAATTGAATTACGTTAAATCAATGATAATCGGTTTGGAAGAGCTGGATTGCATCATAATTTGACTTCTTTATTTCAGTACTGATTTCCACACCTGTGTAAAAAATTGTAGGAACGTGCATAAATGCCACGCTGCATGCAGATTTTATAATAGCTTCTTTCTCCGCAAGCGTTAATGAGAAGAATGGGCGTCGTCAATTGGTTGCCTCTTCACTTTCTCTCTCAACCTTTCTCTTTCCAGGCGCATATTCTATGCTTATGTGGGTTATATAAAAGAGAAATCGATGGCTCAAATTTTCTCTTCGCTAATGTGTTGACCTGTCCGCCCGTTTTTTTCCTCTTTGTTCTACTCTGATTGAGATTCCTCAACGTAGAAATTTGCGACGATGGGCGGGGTTCATTTTCAGTAATCGACGTCCATGGGAAAATAAACAAATGTGCTCTGTCTACTCGATGTGTTTGAATGTTGAATGAGCTACTTAGTCCTAACACGACTATCTTCGTCCAACTTGTTGGATCTATTAACCAATTTGAACATGTCAATTGCACTTTTTTTAGTGATTATGAATCATTTACACAAACCTTCATTACACCGTCACTCACATCCCTTATTACTCCAATTACTGCAATTATCATTTCTTCATTTTTCTAAGATTAAATTGCATCATTACTTTTATAAACACTTGGCTCCTTGTTAAACACTAAAAAAACTTTTTTAATATATTTCTTCTACAAATAAATTCGCATTTTAATTTAAAAATTAACTTTAATTAAGAACAGATTAAATGTTTTACATTAAAAGTAATAGTCTAAAGGAAACTTTTACAGAAAATATTAAGGTTATTTGACTGTTGCATGTTCTGTACCAGAAGTTATATATATTAAACGATGCTGTCCAGTTCTATTCGTCTTTTTCCAGACAGTTTTTTTTCTGTCTTTTTTCCCCTCCCGACGTGCACGTTAGACGGCTGGCCAAATAGCCCGTATTTTTAGCTTGTATTCTCCGGGGCTGGGATCAAAGGGTTGAATGCCGGGGGGGCTCGCTATGATAGACATCCGTCGGCCGACTGTTCGAGTTGAACCTTGAGAATCGCAGTTACCCTCTCGTCTCGGACGTGCAGTGAGAAGGGGGAATATTACCCGGATTTCTAATGTATGAGCAGTGATGGTATACAATCTCTCTAAAAGCTGGATAGTGCATGAAGTTTTACATTTAAATGAAAAAATAATAAATATATTTTCTTATTATTGAGTATATAATATACTGTATATATATAAATGTAATCGATTGCACACTTCTACGTATGCGAACAATAAAACACGTTTATCGTCGACAGTTCTATCTTGATGCTTTTTTTGTTCAATGTTTAAAGCCTTTACAAGTAAATTTGTTAGATTGTCATAAGATCCTTCAACATAATTACTGCAATTATCGTTTCTTCGTTATTTCGTCGAATGTAAATTGCATCATCTTATTACGAGGTCTGGATATTGTCGCGTAAAAGTTTCTTTCTACTCCGTTCGAGCGAACTGCTTTTGTTTTCGGATGATAAAGAGTTTTGGAAGTGCGTAATACTCCACAGGTTCTAGAAGCGTATAATGTGCGTATTTCTTTTAATTCGCTAGTAATAATCGAGTTGTCGACCTATATTTTAAAACGTGTTATTCTTATCCATATCTCGTACTCATTTTCTAAGTGAAAGCTTTCAATTAAGAAGCGATTTAAAGGGAGCGATCTCGTCTTCTAAATTTAGAGGATACAAATGAATTGAAAATCTTTTCAAAGAAACTATGTCATTGTCGATTGACGTTCTTATTGCTCACGAAAGTACTTCTCGAATTGATCTGTTAATTAATCAATTTAACTCTTCGAGATATCAATTAAAAGTTAATCTGAGTGTCACTTCCTAGGAAATAGTACCATTGTTATTACAATAATAATCCACAATACGCTTACTATGCTCTCGCATTTTAGCGGCTCCTATCTAATTCTGAACAGAAAGAGGTCAGTGTGTGCGTGATCTCAAAAAAGAGGGAAGGTGCCGAGAAAAACGCTCCACGCATTTACTCCTTTGTTTTGTCCTTGCTTTGTAACGGACTTGTCATAGCAGGAAGTATTCGCTAATTAGTTGATGTTAGATATTACGAGACCGGATATGTGAGCGAAGTGCACCGCCATAGACATCATCTATTGTACCATACAATATTCACAAAGTAGTTTAGTCTTATTTACAGATTACCTGAAAAATTGTTATTGGTGCGTCGTTTAGCCTATTAAAATCTAAAATATTTAAAATGAAAATTTAAAAACAGAAAATTAGAGAAATCATTCAGTTGCTTGAATTAGTTTTTCAGGTCTCTCAAAAAGTTGATTTGCGCCGATACGTTTGTTTTTCCAATGTGAGCATATGCGGAATGATTTTAAACGGGTCACTCAATATCTTGCTACCGAGGACGGACAAACGGACGGTTAGTTTTTTTTAACCGTATTGATTTTACACAGACGGACTGTTTCTCTCTGTTTTTCTTTTTCGTCGGATATCGACTGTTGTCTGGACTAACCAAAAGCGTTCTTTCGTCCGCGGAATTTTCTCAGCCACTCTACCCCTACATTGTTTTTATTTCTTTCTATTGTGTACATCTACCTGTGTTTGTCCTCTAATGAAAACACAGTTACTAGCACGAATGTGGAATCATAAATACTTCGTTCAGGTAGTTGTATGAATTTATATAGACCTACTGATTCTCATGAGTCAAAAGATCTAATCAGTTTTTGAACTGACCAAATTTAAAGCGCATGTTTTTTTTCTTTTTAAAAATCGATTCTTAAAAGTTGCTAGACGTTGTTTTTACTTTAATCACTTAAAAAAATAACATTATAGATTTTTTTGCTATTTTGCAAGTCAGCGATCTGTACATTATTGGTTTTTGAATACTGTAGCTTACTATGTTCAGAGTTATTATTTCAAATGAAAGATGCAAAAAAATTATAATGATAAGAGGAGAGCATTTGTTCTATCTTATAACGCAAAATATTTTAATGATCTTTTTAATCAATAATAATATCTGCAATCTGACGAACTATATAGACTTTATACAACGCGAAGTTACTTGTTATTCTAGTAACGTTCACTTGTTGAAAGGCTTTATGCTGAACAAAATAAAGAAGACCACAACGATAAATCTATAAATAATGATAACTATTACAGTAAATTAAAAAAAATTTACGATAAGATAATCTTATTTTTATACATATAAATATTGACATTTTTAAAAACATTTATTAAATTATATTATTATAAATTAATTAAATTTTTTATATAGTTTAACGGATTTATAGTTAATGATTAACTTTATATAATTTTTTTGTAAAATTTAATAATTTCTTATAAACAGTTTTTATATATACTATCATCATTATTAAACTAGAAAAAATTCACTAAAAGTTTAAACAAATTTATTTTAATTTTTAAATTTAAACGAGTTTTTCTTACAAACTTAAAAACGACATACAAAAAGTATCAAATTATATTCGGGTTATACGGATTTGATAAAAATCAGATATTTACGAGACAGTATTAATAGTAAGCCTAGTGATGCTAACGGTTATTAATATCAATTTTTATTTAATAAAAATTAAAAAAAATTTTTTCATCAGAAATTTTTAGATAAGGAGATGGAAATCTTTAGATATGCCAGATCCGCTTAGAGATGGAGTATTTATTTATAACAATAAACGACGCAAAAAAAAATTTGAATCCACCAGGCAAACCTATCCGATCCGCGGGGTGGCGAGACTTACCGAACCGGTCTAACAACTCCCACGTACTTTTTCTGCTGCCAGTCTGCCGTCTTTTCAGACTGGTCTCTTTTTCTAACCCTTTCATCCGATACTTTTTTCTCTCGGGTTCTCTCTCAGGTTGACGTTCTTTATTTCTTACCTCTACGCCGCCGTATTTTGTATTCTCGGGATACTCGCAACAATGTCATCGATCTCGAAGACATTGTTAAAAGCATAAAATAAAATTACTATAAGGTAGCTTATTTTTTTTTTTTTCTAAACAGGTATCGAAGTTGAGTAGTATTATGATCATTTTAAATATATATATATGTTAAAATATATAAAGATGAATTGATCGATTTTTTTTCTTCAATACGTTTCAGAATTATCCCGTATGAAAAAGGAATAATTTCCAGAAGATACATTTATCTTAAGAGTAAAATGAAAAATGATTTCCTAGATTACATTTTGCCTTTTTCTTCATTTATATGCATACTCGCTACAATGTAAAAATATAGATCTAAGTTATCAAATTCTATAATAATCATTACGAAAACGTACACAAAATATATTCTTTTTGTAAAATTATTGTTACATTATTAATTTAAAAAAATCTTTATTTGTGTTATTTTAAGGAGCATTAGTGAGTTTTTATATATAAATAATGTAATAAATATTTTTCATTTACTATACAGACTAAATTCGTTATTTTACAACCAATTTTTTCGAAATAGTAAAATTTACTAATATCTTTCTTTCTTTTCTTCTCATAAGAACACATTATAAGAAGGAAAGAGAGAAAGATATTAGTAAATTTTACTATTTCGAAAAAATTGGTTGTAAAATAACGAATTTAGTCTATAATAATAAATCAAAAAAGCTTTTATAAAAGCTTTTTTGATTTATTCTAGTCTATTTTTTGCAGTTATAATTTAATGTATCGTTTATTAGTTCAAAATAATATAACATTGAAATTAATTTATGATTTGCTTTATATTTATTCTTTCTTTTTATGGGATACAATATATTTTCAAGAGTTAATAAATAAATTTATTGATTTAAAATTAAAATCCTTTGTGACATATTTTTTTTAGTAATTAAAAAGAAATCCTTGTTCACAAATAAATTATCGATGGCTTATAAAAATATTGCATGTCCAAAAGATTCATTATTTCAATATAATTTCCTATATTTAAAATTTAATTAAATTTTGAATTGTAATGATTTATTATATTAATGTGTAACAGTTATGATAACCTGTTTTATTTAATTTAAATAACAATATTTTTTTCGATCCGGATAAAGTAATATAGAATATATCAGTTATTAGGATAAAAATACTTTTTATTCTATGATTAATGATGCGCAAAAAAGCAAGAAATAAAACTTGTCAAAATCTGCAGCCCCACTTAATTTGTTTTTCTTTTATTCAACAGTTAGTTGTACTGTATGACTCACTGGAGAATTCTTTTTAAATGTTACTATATTTTATATTGTTTTTTATTGATTTTTTAAAAATTAAATGTTTATATTATTCATTTAATCTGTTTTATCAAGTGTTTGTCAAAAGTTAGTTTTAAGTATTGTTATATTACAACTACTAAAGTATATAATCTTTACTAATTTTCTTTAAAATGCAATTAAAGTAATAGTTTAAAGAATTTGAAAAGAAAACTAAAGGTTAGTTTAGTTCTTTGAATTATTTTTATTCAAATGTTGAATTTTTTTAATAATGGTTTAAATTTAAAAAATCGTTAATATGTAAATTTAGAAATGATAAGAAAAAATAAAAGAACGCCATCTGCAACGAAGTAAAATTCAACTGAAAAAAAAATCAAAACTGAAAAAGCAGATTTTAATCATATTAAATAATTTTTGGGCCTGCCACCTAAAAATATACTGTCACTTTAATTAAATTTTATATTTAACCGATTTTTAGATATTTAAAAAAAAGTTAAATATTTTAAAAAAGTTTAAATATCCTTATTCAGGCCAGCAGATAAGACGAAAAATAATTTAATACAAAATAAATTAATAAATCTTAGCACATGAAAAGATTCAACAATATTTTAATGATTTTTTAATTCTTTCATTTTCCAATAATTATTTAATTCTTTATAGCTTAATTTCTCATCGTTTATCCAATGAAACCAATCTATATTTATAATTACATTTGACTAATCTGTTTTAAAATTAAAAGCTAAAGATTAAAGTATATTTATCTATTGAGCTGAGGATTTCTAAATTTTAACCAAACTAACAATACAGTTGAATATTCATATTTGAAGTATAACGTTCCTATCTTCCAACATAACATTAAAACACTTGACAGTAATTGAAAGAGCTATTTGTTTGGTTGAATTGACTCAGACTACATACATCCATTTTGGAAACCACTGAAATAGCTGATAGACTCTCCATACATACCTCGAATTGTATCGATACTCGACGTAACAAAAAGCAAAGAACAGGGAAGAGAGTGTGAGACTCAGCGACTTCAGCGCCCCAGTGGCGAGATGTAACATCGATCTCTCCCAGTGGACCAAAGAATCGATATTCCTTATCGAAGTCACGCTAGCGTTGGAAAATTCCGGTAACCCTTTGAAGACTTGAGGTCGAATCATCAATGGGAGTGGACAGGTGTGTTTCATGCAGTCGACTGAATGATATACCATTCACTTATTTTAGTGTAAGTTGTCGTTCAACCTTTATTAGTTTCGTGTGGTTCAAGTTTGATAGAAGAAACTAGGCTATATGGATTGCTTAGTACTGTATTTATTTGGCTTTAGAAAAATCCATCTCCCGACTTGTGCTCTTGTTATTAAACGTGTCGTTCATATCAGTATTAAAAGTGGTAAATTCAAATAAGTTGACGTTTCGAAACTTATTTAGTTAAGCCCGTTTTAGAGTATGTTGTTGATCTTTGAATTAATTTCACTATAATAAAAGTGCATGCAATATTATAAAACATTTTAATTTTTAATAAATATATAACATAATAATTTGTTATCCATATTTCTATAAAACACACAAAATTAAATTTTTATTAAAAAAAGAAAAAAAGTATATTTTGAATTTATTCCTTTTAATTAAAATTTATAGAATACTTTTTAATTTCATTCTATAAAATCATTTTGTTTTTATTTTTATTTGATTTTAATATTATTATATTAAAATTTTATTTATTTTAACTATTTTTGCCAAAGATACCGAAATAATAAAACAATGATATAATTTTCCAATTTTTAAAATCTCTTATTTGCATTTCATTCCATTAGAAACATTATAATTGTGACATATCTTCATAGTTCCAATTTGAATATGAATTCACAGCAAAACTTTCAGATTTTTTTATGAAACAATATATTGGCTAAGTTTAAATAAAATTTATAAATTTTTTACTGTTTTTTCTTATAAAAAATTTAAAAGTGAATAAGATAATTTTTTAGTAATTTTTTATATCACAAATTATACTTAAAATATTTTCCAGATTTTGAGATTAAATTGACCTATTAAAAATTCATTAAACCAATGAAAGTTTGGTTTTGGTGAATATTTATTTAAAAATTCACCAAAACCAATGAAAGTTTTTTACTATGACGAGTTGGCTATTGATAAACTTTGGCTTTTTTTTTTTTATCTAAATATATTTACACATTAAAAACAAAAAGATTATAAAATATAAAAATTTTAGAAGAAGAATCTATTTTTAATGTATATCACATACAAAGATTTATGTAAACTGTTAAATAAATATTTAAAATACGATAATAAATATATTTATATTTTTTCAAAGAAAACCATACAAATCTACTTATATACATCATTACAATAGATGAAATAGGTGACTATATATAAATTTCAAATTAAAGAGAAATTCTAGTTGATCATAGGCCTTTATGTTATATTAAAAAACAATATTAGACCTATTAGAGAAGTATTCAATTTTTAAGCTTTATTTTCGTTTTATTTGAAAATATTATATATATCAATTTAACTTAATGATATTTTGCAAATATAAAAAATATTAGTTTAGATATAATTAATAAATAACGATTTTTAAGAAAGAAGAAAACATTACAAACAATTAAATAAAACTAATTTCTTAGTAATTATATTGCTTAAAATTAAAAAAAAAATTATCAATAAGGCAATAGGCTTATAATTCATAGAAAAACATAAATAAACTATCAATAATTTTTTCATTCAAATACTAAAGGTTTTATTTTTTGATAATCATATGATATATAGAATATATAAATACGTCAAACCAATTATAAAACCAAGAAATCAAATTAACTTTGTTTTTATAAAATAAAATAATATTTTATGATTTAATTATGGAGGAAAGAGCTACTAAAATAATACATAATATTTTACAGATGGCTCTGTTTAAAATTAAAGCTAATTACCTTACCTTTTATAAAGTAATAAGTTTTACTGCACTTATTATATAAAAATTCGCTGATCTATTTTATGATCTAAACAGCTTTTAATAACAGATGACGGATAGAACTTACAATTTTAGGATTAGCGTAGAAAAGTTTATTTATAATAAGCTTACTAAAATGAAAATTTTGTATTAGGTTATTAAAGTATTATTTATGGAATTTTTCAAGTAAAATTTTCAAGTTTTATATTAAATTGATTGTATCCTTTCTTGCTACGAAAAATCTCAGAATTTTATATTATGACATTTGGTATTTATTAATTTAAAAAAATTGAATAAGGAAAAAAATAAGTTTATTTAAGTAAACTTTACATTTCATATTTGTGATTTTTAGAAAAATTTTAAAATAATTTGTATTTCTATACTGCAGTATAGTACTTATTATAGTAAAGCATTATATTATTTAAGTTACCAGTAACTATGTTACATAGAAATGAAAACTATTATATAATAATTATGACTTAATAAATTAATATACTTTACAAATACAGTATTGATTCATTAAATTTTCTAAGAATGTACTGTATTGTTTTATCGCTTTAGATTAATTATTATCCAGAAAATTTCAACGAACTTTTATATCTTTTGTTGGAAATTTTAATTTTTAAACTTTTCATATATATTATTAATATTGATTAAGTTCATACGAATAAAAATTTATGTTCCATTATATCTCGACATTTGAAGAAACTTTTTTAATATTTCATAGGTATAAATCAACTGATTTAATAATTATATAAATAAAAGAATATCCCTAAACTTAATATTTACGTCATATATTAGTATTAATTCATTGGAATAGTGAAAATAAAGATTATAAGTAAAATGAACTGATTGCTAAGGCTATTTCTTCAATATGCTATGTTGATAAATTCAAACATTAGGTTTACATTAAAATTATATAAAAAATAATTATTTTAACTTAAATTTTACTACATTTTGAATAATTTTATTTACACATATTTGATAACACTAATTTATGAATTTAATTAAATAATGCATATTAAATATATTCTATAACGAGATATTTTTAGTATATTTTATAATAATTTTTATTTTTGAATTAATATATTATAAAAATAAGAATGAGAAGTTATAACATATGAAAATGCTTTTAATTTATGAAATGAATGAAATCCAAATCGGGGATTCAATAATTTGTAATCTAAATAACAATATAAATTTCAGAAATATTTTAAAAATTAATATTAATCTTACGTTTACTATATATGTATTTTTCCGAAGGAAACAAAATAAGAGAAAAAAGAAGATACTAGAGAAGAGAAATAAAACCATAAAATTATTTCTTACTTGTTAGTTCATTAAATACAAAAATAATTATATTTTTATATATATATACACTAATTATTAACTTATAATTAATTATAATACATATCTAATTATTGAAAATTATATTTTTTTCTAAAAACTTTTATAATAAACTTGAATAGAATGTAAATCTATAAAAGTTGCTTTCATATTTATATTTCATAAAAAAATAAATAAGGATGCTTAATGGTGAAAATATTTAATGAGCTAAATAAATTATTTTGAACATAACTGTTTTAAATGATATTTGTTTTATGAAATAAAAGAGAGATAAATAAATTAATGATTTAAATACTTTATATTTAAAATGAAAAGAAGCTAAACGAGACAGATAGGAAATAGTTAGCAATCTTTAGACAAATTGCAGAATACTATGCAAAAGTTGAGTAAAAGTAATTTGACTTACAATATAGAATGCTAAGAAATTCTTTATAAAAATATTGCAATCTAAATATATAATCAATCCTATTATATTCAGACTGTTATTGATGATGATATAATTAGAAGACTACATATTATATCTGGATGATAGAACGAATTTAGAATAAAGTTGTTTTAGAAAAATGCTTTTTTAAAACTAATGACAGCTTAGGTTATCCTATCTGAACCTATTTCATAATTTTTACATAAAAGATAAGATTACATATTATGAATATTGTAATTTATTTAGATCCATTTTTAAGAACTATACGCTAGAAATTAATACTGTCTATAAACTTTTGAATATACTTTGGACTGAAAATATTTTAAATACGTTAACAATACTCAATTAATAAAACTATTAAAAACAATTAGGACATTCTTAGAAACCTTCATTTTCCACGTTTTCGGGAAGTCTTATCTTATATGTATTTTCATATAACACGACAACTTTGATACTAAATAGTCGGCAAAACTAATTGGTAAATAGATATTTTCAGCTTTATGATAAAGCGACACATCTTTTTAAAATTAAAATTATAGTTGATTTTCAACTTTTTACTATATTTACTTTTATTATATTCTGAAATTAATATATATTCATTTAAATCTATATTGAATATATATAAATACAATTTTAATCATTTTATTGATATAATCATTTACTCTAGATGCATAACTTAAAATTCCATTTTTATAAAAAATTATCTCGATGAAATAAGCTTAAAGTTTTAAACAACAAAATTTATTGTTTTAGAATTAGATCAATAATCCATTTAAGATCTAAATATCAAGTTTATCATCAAAAATTACAAAACCTTCATTATTATTAAAGTAGGAATTTATATCTAAATTCGGCAAATATAATAATAATAATTAGAGAATTTTATATTTGAGCGAATAGAATATTTTAGTTATTATGAATTTTGAAATTAATGTTGATTTAGAAATAATATTCTTATTAATATATGTTCCTTTGAATCAAAATATTTTACAAAGATTAGAATAGAGCTTATTTAAAATAAAACAATAATTTTCAGATTTAAAATATATAAATAAAGATTATATTAATAATGAAATGTTATCATCATCATAAGAAAATGTTGAAAAGTTATACATGATTTCAATCAAAGAAATAGTTGACAAAATTACATAGCTTTAAATTTATTTGAAAAATTGTTAGGTATAAACAAATTAATTATAAAAAATCTACTATTTTTATAGCTTGTTTTATATCACGCTACAGATCCTATAAAATAGTAGTAATATGAAATGTGCGATTTTAATATTAAACTTATATATATAGTATAACTAAAAGCTTACTATATTTAAATTTTACTTTTCAAAGATTAGAAATCTATGAATTTCATAAGATGTTTCATAATTTTTTAGTTTAATTTTTAAAATAAAATATGAAATCATTTATTATAGTTCTATACATCATGATCAAAAAATGCTTTAGATTTTGTGTACCTAAAATTTGCTTCTAATTTAAATATCAAATATTAAACAATAAATATTAAAATATATAAAAATTAGAATTAAATAATGCTATACATTATAAAACTAAGCATTAAAAAAAAAAGTAAGCATTTTTTCAGTACTCATTGTAATATAAGATGATACACAAAATTTAATAAATTAAATTGTAGATTTTAATAATTATGTACTTTTAAATCTCTATTTGAATATGTTCAATAGTAGACTTTGCTTCATTTAATTCAGAATCTATCAAAATGAACTAGTGTATTAGTTTAAGAATTTCTTCAATATAATTTAAAAAAAGATTTAGTTCATTGAGGATTCATGTTATAATTTTTATTTTGTTCCAAATAATTTATTGAATAATAAACAATGAGTTGATTTCTTCATTTGTAATAAGATGCTTCTTATTTATAAATGAAGAAATAAATTAACTTAGGCCTAATTTACAATATATTTTCATATTTATATTAGTTTTGAGACAATTTTTGCATTTATCTTCTAAGTGACATTCTTTTCGAAATGATTATTATATAATAATAATAGATTCAGTAGATTTGTCAATTTACATTTTTAAATTAATTCTGTCATAGGCGTATAAAATAGACAGCTTTATTCTGTCTATTTTATATGCCTAAATAAAAAAAAAATATAAATTTTTATTTAACTTTTTCTAAATATGCCGAAGAATATACTATAATACAAAACGAATTCTTTATCCATTTATAAATATCGCAATATATTTATTAAGGCTTTTATTATTAACTTTTTATAGCTATTAAGGTGCTTATTATACCAGTTTATTTTTACATTAAATAAATAGAATACTAAACGAAATTTGTAAAATCTGATATTAAATTTTATAAAAATTAAGACATATTAGAAAATTATGGGGAATTTAATTATATGAACTGATCAAAAGTATTTAGATGTATTGGGGAATAAAAATAGAAAATGTAACTCTAATTTTGTTTTATTTTAATAAAAAAATAAAACAAAATTAACAATAAAACAATAAATAGACTTATATCCTTGTATCTGAAATACATAATAGGAAAGCGATTTTCATTAACTTATATATATATATTAAAATGATATAATTCGCCTTAGATTAGATCAATTGGCTAATTGTTGTATAACTAGTTTATATGACTATAAAAATGAAAAAAGTAACAGGCTTATTATAAAAAAAATTCAGCGTAATAAGGGAAAAATTTAACTGCTTCGTAATTATATGTCATGTTAAAATTTAATATATTATTGTTAATATTATTTATCCTCTTTTTTCACTTTTTTATGAAAGTTTTGTATCTCGATTTAATTTTAAGAGTAATTGGTGATTAATCATAAATACATAAGATCAGTGAATGATTAAGAATTTAAATAATAATAAAAAAAATTATTTGAAAATATGATAGAATGTACAGCTCACAATAATTGAATATATAGTTGATAAAGAAAAATTAGTTATAAAGCAGTTTAATTTTTATAAATATATTACAGTATATCTATTGAGTTTATATGCAAACTATTAAATTCATTAAACACAAAAGTAATTGATAATGTATGCAATAATTCAAATTGCAAAATATTAGCAATATTGAATCAATCATAAAAAATTAGAAAGCATTCAAATATTACGTAAATATAATTTTGATCATTTTAGACCTCTCATCCCATCATGCAAGCAATCATATGCAATTTATTGACCCTTTCGTAAATTATGAAAATTATATTTCTCTACTCCTCCTCTTCTATTTAAAAATAAGGAAGTATGCAACTAAAAATATAAATTTTATAAATTTGTAATTTTTAACATTTAAAGTTTTTAATATTAAATGACAATTAAAAAAAGATAAAATAAAATTTAATGTATATACCAATTTGTACATCACATGTATATTATGGAAATAGTTCTAGCAAGCGAATAAAATTTTAAAATCTTAATTAAGTATTGAAGCAATTTCCCCGTACCCACATAAGAAATTATAAGATTTTCTTTACCCTTCTCTCCTCTTAAAATGCTAATGTAATACCTGAATGTCCCCTTAATTCTTTGTTTAGTTTTATTATTAAGTAAGAATTATTAAAATTAGAAATAACTGCACAACATAAGATATTAAATTATCGATAAAATTATAAATTTTCAATACAGTACGATACTGTTTATTGATACATAATATTTAGTTAACATGTTATACTCGAAAGAATGATTATGAATGTCAAATCCTGAATATTCCTACAACATAATGGAGGTTTAGTTTCCGATTAATTTCATAGGCATTTCAGATAAGAAAATCATACTTAAATTCAAATAATAAAAAATATTTCATTAATAATACTTCTATTACAGATTAAAAATATATTTGAAATACAATTATAATTACAGTTGGTTTAACAAACTGTAAAATAATTCTCGTTGTGCTTGAAAAGGAATTATTAAAACTATAATTCATTTTTTAATTTTTTAAAATTGTAATAAACTGTTATTAATAAATTTTGCTTGATATTAATTTGCTGTGTATATAAATTTTCCCTAAATGTGGTAGGCGTATATTTATCATATTGTTAAATTCAACGTTCATCAACTATTTACTAAAACTGAAAGAAAAAATTATTGTGTTCAGGTTTGTTTTCATATTCCGTTATTCTGTATGAAGTGTCATATGTAATATATATGTTCATACGTTTAATATATTGTATTCATGCTCAAATAACATTTCTAATTTTAATTTTTTTTATAATATTTTAATAATAATCACCGGAAAATTAATTCAATTTAAATGAATTCAATGGAATAACAACTGAGCGTCTTTATAAGAATACAATATTATTTAATTTTTAGAAACATATTTATGAATGACTTTTTATGGACTAAAATTTTATTATTTTAAAAAATAAGAAAAAATGGCTTTTATTTTATTGAATTATAATTATTTGAAAAAAAATACATAGCCTATTAATTAAATAGGTCATCCTAATTGAATTCTGATATTAAGACATTCTTAAATTATCTGAAATTTAAGAAGATAATTTGTTTTTCGAATTGGGTAACTTATTGAAAATTACTTATACTAAAGAGTTACGTATAAAGTATTAAGGAAAGAATTGAGATTATAAATTAGGTTTTATTATTATTATTATTATTCTATATAGTTGAAAAATGAAAATTTTCAATTGAAAATTTAGTTTATTAAATTTTATATATAAATAATAAATAATAATAATTTTAATATAATCAGGATTATAATTTATCATGACTATAATTTAATCAAGCTAATAATAATATCATATGCATTAGAATTAGTAATTTTAATCGAATATAGGCCTATCTTTATAATTAAATATTCAATATTCGATTCTAAATTCATATTATATGCAAAATATTAAAAATAAACATGGGAAAAATCTTTCTTATCATTTTCTGTGATAAAATAATCTTTATTTTATTATCGTGAAAAATGGGATACTGGTAAAAGAAAAATCAGTTATAGTCAAAATCATTAGCATTAATTTTTAGGAATTCTTTGTTAAAATTACTTAATACTGTTTAATAAATTATGAAGTATATTTATTAAAGAAACAAGAATTATTATAGAGTACTTGCCATATGATGCATTAAATATGCATTGCATTATTTACTTTTTATTAAGAGATTTCATTAAATTTATTTATCGTTAAAAGATTCTAAAGTAAATAACATGGATTTTGAATGCCTATAATTTATAACAGACATTATTTTAACATTACTGCATGTATTATTTTTGATATATTGAAATATTTAAATTGTATAATATAGCCAAACTAATCAGAAATCAATCAAATCTAATCAGAAATTAATAAATGCATATCAATTAAATTATTAAACTCATTCAGGCTCTCTTTAAAATGCTTAATTTTTTAATCTGAGAGAATCTACCATTTTTAAAACTCATTCTTTATCAGCATTTATCATCCGTTTATAATAAATGAATACTTATAAAGAATGTTTTCTAGTAAATTTGGCCCTCAAATTAAGTTTTGATCTCTTCAATTATATTTTTAAAATTAGTTGAATCTAAATGAAAGTTGATTTGAAAAATAAAAATTTACTTCATTAAATTCTTCACTTATATATATATATACAGGATATATATAGTTGTATAAACTTCTGTAAGCCTGTATAAGTATTAAGTACAAAAAATATTACATTTTTTAAACAGATCAGAACTAATAAATTCATATGTATATCTCTCTATAAATTCGAATATCTATGAGATTGTAACATATTTATTAGCAAAGATGATATATCTGTTTATCATATTATTGTGAAATAATATTAGAATGAAGTTGTAGCGACAGTTAAATATTATTCAGAAATTAAAAAACGTTCAAACAAGTATTTTATACTTTTCAATGTTTTAAAAAATATACGATCTTAGATTAAAAGATAAATATTGATCTCACTTCATATAAATTTATTGAAATAATGGAATTACAAACGAAAAATTTTAAATTATTTATTCTATAAATTATCATTATCATATTTGAATTAGCTAAGGAATCAATAATAGAAAAAATATGCAGTAATGGGATAATATAGACAAATTTATATGAATAAATTTTTGTTAATTGAAGCGAATTTAGCTATATTTGAAAATTTAATGATGGAATTTCATATATGCAATATTAAACACTAGTAGTAACGCTTATAAAATATAGATCATGTTAAAATTTACTTTATATACTTTTATAAAATAGAAGTAAAACAATAAATATTGAGAAGAACATAATTGAATTAGATGAAATGAGAATATAATCAATGGTTAATCAAGAAAGTCTAATTGGGCTTAACGATAGATAACAGTCTTATTTAGTCATATAGAATAATTAGATTAAAAATTTCGAAACTTCCTAAATTTCTAAAAATTTTCAAAAAGTTATTGGAATGATTTAAAACAAAAAAGGGCAGAGCTTTACAAAAAAAAAAAAAAAAAAAAATTAGAAGAACATGTAAAAATACCTTACAATATATTCCGTCTTGGCTTATATGTGGTATAGCGATTTACCAAGAAAGCGATATCTATTTGGACTGCTTAGGTTTATGTTATGTAAATATAAACTTAATTATTAATAAAACATTTCTGTTGTATTATTTAAAATATTGAGTAATCTTTGAGATATACATAAATACTTAAATAAAAAATTTTAATTAAAGCAAATCTATGTGAAATAATCTTATTTAATAAATAAGAAATGACAGAAATTATTAAATTCATTTATTCGTTTCTATGACTTTATTTCAGAAATGCCAAAGATAATGTAAAATTTTCGAAGAAAAGATATTAAAGAATCTAAAAATAATTTTAAAAAATTTTAATATAAATCTGATATAATTAGTTGCATACGTGTAATTATCTTAAAATGTGTTGTAGTTTATCATTCAAAAAATAGGAGTACAGTATAGTTATTAATGATTATTATTTTAGCCATTATTATTCATACTGCTGAAATATTTTAATATTGTAATTTTTGATATTCAGGTATCATATAATACTTTGTCGAAAGATAAATAACGATAAAATATCTAAAATATGATTAACTAATAAACTTGTCAGAGTTTACCTTCTTTAACATCTTGTTTTTCAATATTACAAAGCTTATTTTTTATAATAAAAATGTTGCAAAAAAGATTATTAAACAGCAAATGAAAGTTGTTTCTCATTTTCAAATTACAGTAATGATTAAGAACTTATGAATGAAAAATGAAACTCTCGGTATATCTACTTTGAAAGTAGTCGAACTAGCATTGAGAATGATATAAACAATGACCCCATGAGAGTTAAAGCAGCGAACTTATTACAGTACGATATTCTGTTTTTCATAAAAGTAAACATAAGTATAAAATACAAGCTGAATTTTCTTTTTTGATGGTCAAAGTCTAGACAAAATTTTTTTGCATTGATCAAAATGTAGATATTTAAAATGTAGTATTTTTAATATCTTTCTAAAATATTGAGCATAAAGCGTACAAACAACTATTAAAGTAATGTATTTATTATATATAAAATTTTTATCAAGACCAGTTTTCACTTTATTTGTAAATAAAAATTTATATTTAATTCTTAATTTTATAAAAATATATATACAGTATATATATAGTATATATATTTATTGATTGTATATGAAATTTATATATATATGTATTATTAAATTTATGTAAAATGAATATACAGTATTATATATTGAATCTTTGAAATACTATTTCTCACATCTATACAATAACCTGTGTTGTTTTTACTAGATAATTATAAGAACTTTTGATCTTTGTCCACTTAATCTGATAATTATTATCATAATTGTTTAGAGTGACTTTTTAATATAATTAATATATATTTTATAATCCAAATAACTTATATTTTAAAAACCCTAAAATTTAGTTAATGTTAATATTAATTTTAAAATTAAGTATTCTTAAAAGAGTCTGAAAATATTTATAACAGGTGCTGGATCTTTTATAGTTTTAAAAAATCTTAAATTCTTATGTTCTTGATTACTTTATTTTTATTGATTACTTTATTTGAAAACATTGCTTAAAATATCACTATTTCTTCTCTATTGTAATATGATGGATTTATTAATTTTATTCTTATAATTGATAAGATACTTATCAATCATATTTGCAAATTCCCATCATAGTATGAATACATATCAATAATCTTTATTCATTATAAGTTTACAGTGCAATCTATTTATACAATAGTTGTACAAGTAAGCTGTTATAACAAATATATGATATTATAGACATAACAGCAATTCTAATTTTTTTATTCATTAATTGTTTATTGAAATTTAAAATTTATTTATGCTATAGACGAATTTGTTTTTCATTAATTAATAAATATGATTTAGTCCATCAAAGATCATTTATAGCGCATAGTTCGGAATCTTTAATTAGTCGCAAAAGAAATAACTTTAATGATATCTTGTAGAATTTATCATGTCAAAAACGGCTGTTTTTATAATGACTTTAATGTTTATTTAGAGAAATTCAATTAGATTTGTCTTTCTTTCTTACAATTTTAGAAGAAATGTTGTTTCATATGCTAATTTCTTCGTATTTCAATCGTTGATTTCACCGTTAGACTAACTAAAATACAAAGAAATGTTTTAAAGAAACTAACCAAGCTTTTTTAAATGTTTTTGTTCATTAAAATGTATAGAATATTATTTAATGTTAAAGATGATCTTGTTATTACAAGTACGAGATGATGGATTTATTTTTTAAATAGGTTACAATTCAATATATCTTACATGATTTGTTTAATAATAATGCCATCCTATTTTCTAAATATTAGGCCTATGTTATTTATAAGGAAAAATTTATTTTATTCTGAACTTATATTTTAAATTTCAATATATGTTAGATTACTAAATTTATTATAAGTTATGTTTAATATTAAATTATCTTATTTATCCAATATTTTTGAAATCATTTAAACGATTTATTTTTTCGTAATTTAACATATATGATATGATATATGCAGAATTTATTAAAATCAAATAATTTTATCTCAAATAAGTTTGATTATTTCAACTTATTTTTTCGAAATTATTAATGCAAATTTGTTTTCATCAATTAAAAAATTTCAACTTTGAACTAATAAAAATGAATCATTTAAATAATTAATTTTTATTAGCTCATATGAATAATTTTGATGCTTAATGCAAGAAAATAATCATGTTTGCTTAAATTTCTAATCCTTTTAATTAAGCGTTTGTTAATTTAAACAATTTACAATAATATTAAATTAATATATCAAAATAACAATAGCTGTCTTCATCTAGTATTTCTCTTATTATTAGGCATCATCCAAATGATGATAAAATTATTTTTAATTTGATTTGATAACTAATATTGTGCATCTGTATTTCTGCAAATTATGCTTATCCTGCGTAGCTTAATATTTCAACACAAATTATTTCTATGTTGTATATGTATAAAAGACAAAAATTTAAATTAATCATTTTATATCATTATTTAGATGTTATTATATCAAAAATTTATATAATTTGAAGACGAACTAATTTTATATAAAAATTAAAATAAAATGATTAAATTTAAATGTCATTTAATAATTAAGAGCTAATTTTAATTATTTAACTAAATGAATATTATTAAATTGGCAATTTTCTCGAAAGTTTTTTTGGAAATAAATCGAAAAATCAGCAATTATAAGTTATAATATATTTTATATTGCAATATTTTGTATAAATAGTAGTTTACTATTAAAATGACTAAATGATATATATTAACCTTTAGTTATTAATAAAGCCTTGAAAAATTATCTTAATATTTTAATGATATTATTAAAATATTATTTATATTATATATCATTAATTCGCTATCGAAACTCGATGTGCAAAAATATTGCTAGAATTATAGTTTGTACTTACATTATATAAACAAGCTTATTTACTCTAAAATGTCATAACTAATTCTCATCAATTAATCTATTAATCAATAGGCTTTATTGAAATAAAAGATACAAATATATATGTATTAAGGGGAATATGAGGGGAAAACACTGAATTAAATATACACTAATGTTATTTCTAATTTTTGATATTAAGTGCTGAATATTTTGATTACTAATTGACAACTGCCTCAGAATAATACAAACTTGTACGCAGAATTAGATAGTACTGTATTCAATATTTGTATTAATTTGTTTTTATAATTATGCCAAAGTTATTTATTTAGTTTTCCTTTGTTTTTTTATTATATATTATCAGTACTATATCTATGGGGAATTCTGATGGTTCAGATCTCTACATTAGGATTTGACAAATAAAATTTTAGAAAAAATCTTCATAATTTTCATTTTCACCACTTTCGTAATAAGTAACTAATAGTTACTGTATTTAAATTTGCATAAGATTACAATTTGTCTTATAGAATAAGTCCAATTTTGTTTTTAGAGCGAATAAAGAAAGTAAAGGAAATACTGTATAATTTATTGTATATATCTTAAAGTACTACGTTTTAATATAGTACTTCTGTATTTTGAATTGAAATTAATTTACATAAGCAATAAATCAACTTTTCTCTGAAAAATTTTTTAAGTGAAATACACATTGTTTTTGTACAATATGATCTTATTTTGTAAACTTAATATTCTTATATGAATTATTTTATTAATAATTATTTTTATTATAACAGTCAACTACAGTACTGCATATAAAATTGTTTATTAAATAAAACTCGGAGCCCTTACTGTATATTAAATAGAATTCGGTTTTATTATTATTTTAAAAATAATAATTATGAAATAATTCATCATAATTAATAAAATAATGATAAAATAAATATTAATTAATGAAATATTTTAAAACAATCCTTTGTTAGCATTTGGGTTTATGAAATACTGTATTCCGCTATGTTTCTATTTTTTACTAATAACAAATTTCATTTTACAGATTTTATATCTAGGATATTTTTTAATATCCTGTTATCTGTTTTTACAAAGTTATTCTTGGAATATTACAAGAAGTAATTAACTGTTCTATATTATTAATCAATATAAACAAATTTTGATCATATTATCTAATAAATTAAAAATAATTAGAAAATCAAAAACTTTACATTGAAAACAAAATTTATATTTCTAATTAAGAAGAAAAAAATTCTAATGTTATAAATTTAACATAAATGTTTGTTTGTTATAAAAGAAATTTATAAATACAGTATAATAAAAGCATCATCAATTAAAATTATTTTTATAAATAAGTTATAAACATATTTGTTAGTAAAAATGAAATTACTATTTCACTATTTTATATATATTTTTAAAGCAGAACTTATGAAGGTGAATAATTTTTTAAAATTATTCATAATATTATATTTACATAATGATTCATATAAATAGTTTTTATGTTAAAATGCTAATACGGTATTTAGTTTAGTCGCAATTTTTTCTTCTTAACATCTCTTTTACGATAGATTTGATTGTTATTTATATTTAATAGCAGTCCCTATTTTTTCTTATTCCAAATTCTCTATATCTCGCTTATTATTCCATTCCAATAACGTGTTTCGAATATTATAGATAGATATTGTTCTATTTTTCAAAAACATTTTAATACTATATGAAGGACATCTTCATAATTTAAAGGAAATAGCGAACAAGAGCCTCTGATGACTTTGGAAATAGGACTATATATAGTTAACAATTAGGATATAATTGCTAATATTATGTATATAAAATGATCATTTTTCAACAATATTTTAATATTTCTACAATTTTTAATAAAGTTTATGATAAAATAAATTTATTTTATTTAATATAAATTTCTAAAATATATACAGTTCTAGCATAATATAATAAAGAATATCATAATAGAATAAATTTATTTATACTATTATGCTATTCTTTCAATAAAATTTGCCGTCATTCGTGTGATATTTAAAAATAAATTAAATATTTCAGCAAAATGTTTTAGATTGATATTTCACCAATAAACGAAGTCTTCATAGAAATTGTAATAACTTTATATATAGTTATTACAATTTAAATATAATATAATATATATATATATAATAGTAATTTTACGCTTTCTCATTGTTATTGTTTCATTGTTTTGAAAGTAGCGCCGACCAGTTATTTTCAAATTTATTTGAATTACTTCATTTAGCATGATATAGATTTAAATTAATAGTAGATCAAATTATTTACTTATTTTAATATTATTTTGTTTTGTCAATATTACAATAAATGCACAAGAAATATTTCTCTTTTATGTGTAAATTAAACATCTTTAGATCAATATCATTAATGTTTTAAAGGCTTTAGAGTTAATAAATTATTCTTGAAGAAAGATAACATTGTTATGCAAAACATCAAATTGTATTGATAGTTTTTTCTCTCTCGAATCTGTTTTTACCTCTTTAAACTGAGACCTTCAGGGCCGGTTGTATAAACGAAAACTAATTTAAACCGGGACTAAGCAAGAAACTTGTTTTAGCCTGCGCCGAGTCTAAATTTGTCTTGTTTAAACTAAGATTAAGTATTGGTCTAAGCCTTAGATCAATGCTTAATTTTAGTAAGACAAATTTAGACTCGGCGCAAGCAGATCAAAGCTAAAACAAGTTTCTTGCTTAGTCCCGGTTTAAATTAGTCTTCGTTTATACAATCGGCCCTCAAAGTCAAACTGAAACCTATATTTAGCTTTATGAATAGACTACATGACAATTGAAATCTTGGGATGCTCTAAACTATAAAAATATTTTAATATAAAATACATACATATATATATATATTGCATATTATATACTATGTATAATATATAGTATTTCCGTAATATCGATATAAACTGTAATTAAGTTATTTAAAATATTCGGTATTATTGTCTTTACGTTTGCACTCTACACTTTGTACTTCTAACTATATGATATGTCTACAACTATTTTCCATACATCAGCGTGAAATTCGATATACAGTATTTACATCATTCTGAGTCAGCAGTTTTATCCAAATATTCAAAACAATTTTACTTTCTTATAACTACGGATAGTATAATCTATAGGGTCTAAAGCTAATTTATGATGCATTTTGTTATATATGGATGCTTTCTGTTTATTTTTAAGCTGCCAAAGACGAAGCATTAGCGTAACAAAAGAAGATTAATGAATCTCTTTGAATAATATTACATATACTACATTAATAACTATGACTCGCGTGAGAATTCAGTATTGTATTGTACTTTAAACTAGATAAATATTTTTATATAATTGTTTTATATTAATATTAAATTTTATATATAAGTCTACATATAAATAATTTCTGTTATGGCATTATCATTTTATGTTTTTGCAGTTGCAATGACGACTCAACCGACTAATGAATCTGAACTTCAACTATATCGAGTATTACAGAGAGCAAATTTGCTATCATATTATGATACATTCATTTGCCAAGGTATTTGATAGATTTTCTCCATTTACTATTTAATTTATATATACAGTATAAATATTTAATTAACTAAGCATATAAAAATAAACAAGTAAAACTTTAATCAAATTATGCGTTTAGATATTTGATTAACTATATGCTAGTAACAGTTAAGTATCTAAATGCATCATTTGTACAGTTTTACAATCAATTAGCGTAGAATAATTAGTTATTGATTTCATAAATTAATAAAAACTTAACAAATTAGATATAAAAATCGATAATAGTTGATTTAATTGATTATAAAATTATTTTAAAAGGATATTCGTTATCCTATTCTAGGAAACCGTCTGATACGTTTCCTGTTAAATATCATGACGCGACAGTAACATAGTCTAGTTTATTAGAATATATTTACCTCATGCTGAGGATAATTTGAAATATCATGTCCATACAAAATCTTTAATACAAAGTTATAAACTAATTCAAATATCAGTAAGCTTTACTATAGATATGCTGATAAGTTAGAATGTTTGTATAGTATATGAAAATAATTAACGATTGGAATGTCATATAAATTATTTGAAACCTAACTATAAATATAAAATATGAATATTTATAAACGAACTATACATTTAATTTCATTAAGATTTAGTCTATAGAAATATTTTAATTATAGAATAATCGGAAAGTAATCTGAAAAGCCATTTATCCATATTTAACTCTATCTGAATATTCTCTTTTAGGAATTCGTGACGGTTGTTGTGTAAGAATTTAAACTATAGTAAATGGTTTTCATTTTTAGATTTATATAATGGTTTTATTCTTACTAATTTCTATTCTTGTTATAATGGCTTCAGGTTACTATTCATTCATTTCTTATATTATTTATTTAATAAACAAAATCTATTTATCTTTACTTTAAAATGAAAACATATAATTTTGACATTCTGAATGAAGTGGAACAATTACGGCGTGAATAATATCGAAAATCACGAAAGAATTATAATTAGAATGATATAAAAGTCAATGAACAATATGAAAATAATGCTAAAGTCAATAAAATCTTTTCAATAATTTCCATTTTGTCTTTATATTATTATTTTAGATTTTGCTTTATTTTCAAGAAATGCTGTAAGCCATACTAATTCAATCAAAGTTGAATATATAAAAATTAAATACAAATACATTCTAATAATTCAAAACTTGATCTAAGGATTTAATGTAGTTTACAACTGATAAAATTTAACAATTTCACATTTCGCTTACACACTTCAATGACTTACAATGGAAATTCAAATCTATTTCATTTTCTCTTCCATTTTGTAACTTTTTGATTTTTTCTTCTTATAAAAGATAATTATTAGAAAGCAATTACAATGTGAACGATTAATTCGTTTGTCCATATTGTTTTTTAATATAACTTATAATAAACTCAATAGTAAATTTATTTAAATTTAGAAAGGAAACAATTAACGAAGAGAATAAAAAGCAAATTCATATTTAATATCTTAATGTTTCGGAATTATATTATATTTTTCCATTATTAATTTATATTTGAAGATTATATTTATATGTTTTTATTTTGCGGTTCAATATAGATTGTTATTCGATATAACTTTTTAATTATTTAACATATTGATTTAACGTTTTCTTTAAAAATTAACATATATAAAATATTATTTTATAATATATGGAGTTAAATATATATTTAATTATATAAAATATTATAAAATAATATTTTATAAAGTTGGGAAATTTAATAGAAATATTAATTTTTTAATGTCAATATCACGAATCGAATAATTGAAAATAATTGCAAAATAAAATATTGCACGAAAATAATAGGAAATAAAATAATAAATTATATAACAATCAAAAATATTTTTAATCTTCATTTTTATAACTAATTTTAATGTCTCCAATTAATAATTTAAAATATATTTTAATAAATTGTTATATAATATAATAATATTAACAATATGCATAGATAAGGCCTACTTTATAATCCTATCAAAGATTATTTGGATATTAATAAACTTTTTAAAATTTAAAGAATCATTTTTATTTAAGCATAATAAAGTTAAGTGATGAATGAAGTGAGTATATTTAGAATAATAATGTAATACTTAATTTATAATCAAGCTGATATCTACTGATTATTAGACTATTAGCTTCAAAAATTTTATTTACTTTCTATATCTAGCCTATACAAACAAAATCTTTAATGCATTATTTATATATAAACTATTATGTATAATCGATTCCATTTTTCTAATAGAAAAATACATGTACTTTTTAGCCTATATACTGTAATCTGAGACTATTATATATATATGTCTAGTAAATAATTAATTTATTAAAAATTCTAGTCTATCTATAATTTATGTAACTTTTTAAATAATATCGATTTAGAACTATCAAATATTTCGTTTTTTAATAACTGATTTAAACGAATGTCATATTACGTTTTTGAAAATATTAGTCAATTTATATTTTGTTAATTATTAATTTCACAACGATAGATTTCTGCTTAAGATATAGTGTAAATTGTCCAGATGTAATGATAGAATGCGGAACTTCTCATTCTACTATTATATCATGACGTATACCTTGTGCATCAATTGACATTGAACGTCTGGCTTGGTGGCAGACGAACGATCGCTTAACACGCTATCGTCTGTTTGCTAGGCTGCACGAATAGAAGTTTGCATGTCAGTCCTTTCTTTTTCGCTAAAGCAGAATTTTATTGCTGGCTGGCTATTTGCTTACCGATTACTGTCCAGCTACTGCAAAACTATCGATCGTTGGTTGGCTGTTACTATTGTCCACGAATATATAGCATCGGCTACAAATAGTCTGTCATTACACTTGATGCAACGTCACTCTGCCGAATTTGTCTATTTTATATTCTCAGTTTTCATTCTTATATGTGGTAGACTATTTTAATTATTTCAATATTAGTACTGTATCAATAAAAACACTTTCGTTATCAATAACTCAAAGAAACGACAAACGGTAGATACTTAGAAAGTTTTATTGCAGAAATACTCTTGTATAGATTTTACACATAAATTAATAATTCAATATTCGATTACTTTTATACGTGAATTTAAATATTTTTTAAAAAATATATTCTATGATAAATTTTGTTTTGATTTTTGGGTAGGCATATTATTAGTTTAAGGAATTTAGTCAAGATAATTTAATAAATTTAAATAAATAATAAATTCGCGCCCACCTTTTTGTATTTAGAATAATTTATATTAAATTATTAATATTTGAAAAAATACTATTTTTCTTATTAAATTTTTAAACAGAATTGTTATGGTTTTAATTATGTTAACATTTCATATGAGAAAAGAGCCTTATTAATGAAAAAGTGGTGTTTAATTTATAAATTGAATTAATTATTTGAAAATTAGGGATAATTGCAATTTTAGCATATAGAAAATACGGTAACTTGCAATTCATCTTCGGAATTATATGCCATCTTCCTGGTTCCCTATACCGGATAAACCAAATGGGTAGTGCTTTCTTCGTTGGAGTTCGGTATTCTGTCTACGTACCAATTAACCGACCCTTATGTTAATGTTTCTCTCGGCTCCCTGGGAACAATGTCACCTGCCAACAACTACGAAATCTAGCTGTTAGCAACCTTGTTACATTTTACTGTTCTAATCTTGTCGATTCGAATTTTTTAATCCGAGTTTCGTCACCTTAACTCGATAAAAACTACTTATTAAAATATTTAATTTTATGATAAGGTTACTGCGGTTTTAAATTATTTTATAAAATCAAAATAAAATCAGGTTTTGCACTAAAATATTTTTCATACATCATGCTGGGAATTTTTATTCTATGATTAAATTGTATAAATCAAAATAAAGGAATTGATTTTTATTTATATAGTCTATATTAGATATGAAAAAAATTTAATTTATAAATTATTATTTGACATTTTTAACAATAAATATATATTTTAAATATTTTTAATGATATTTTATTACATTGAAGTTTATTGGTTATTTTTATCATTATTAAAAATCAAATAGCTAATTAAGTTACTATTAGTAAATAATTAATTAATGATAATTAATTCATAAATATTCAGAAAACGCGAACGTTTCAGTAAGGAAATTCTAACATGTTTGAATTCTTTCGGCACAATTATGAAATATTTAAATAATTATACCAAATATATAGATCTATACAGTATATCTTATATACAAATTTTTAGATAGTGATTACATGCTTAATTCATAAGTTTTATATTTTTTTATATATTAAAATAAATTTTATAGTAATTTTAAAGCGATTAAAAAAATAAAATTATAGTATTCCTATTAAAAAAATTTTTTAAAATTTACCCTATTAGATCTAATAGGGTAAATTTACCGTCTCTTGTGTGATTGACCTTCGCGTGGATAGCAATTTTACTTTCCATAGAGCCGTTCCTCTATATTATGATTTGGATCTAAATAAATCTGAAACATATAGAAGTTCATATGGTATAAGATTAAGAATTTTAAAAGTTTTTCTAATTAAACAGATCTAAAATAAAACTTAAAAAAAAAAAAAAAAAGCTTGATTTTACATTATCTGATGACTGTAAGTTAAACTACAACAAACTAAGTTTATTGCAAAATAAGTTAAAGTGAATATAATCTTTTAAGTTTGTATACATGTATAAAAAATTAACACCATGAATCTTATAATGTAAAAATTATTATAAGATTCTACATTAAATATATAATATAGAATCTTATGCACATATGTGTGTATGTGCATAGTTTTTAATGAAAAAAAGTGATATATATTACAGCATCATATTGTGGATCTATATTATGCTGTTTTGAAATAAATATAACTTGAATATTACAAAATAATTTATTCTGTAAAATTTCCATATAATAATATTCTGGAAATTATCAAAAAATTATTTATATATATTTAAAATAGATTTGTCATTTCCTATTATAATTATTTTAAAATTTAATTTGAATTTCTGTGCTAGTAGAACAATATTAAAACACAAAATAAGTATTACAAAGAGCGTGACTGTAAGATACAAACAGATAAAATTTTAAAGATGACTCATAATTATTATTATATTATATGTATATAATTTTAAAATCCTTTATGTC
>WUQG02011116.1:0-66858 GCA_011317285.2 Androctonus mauritanicus
CTCGCATAAACTAACACTGTACTGCATTTTAATTTATTTAAATGATTGATGTCACACTTTGTTTTAGAGAGGCCTAAAGAACAAAGAGAGAAGCAAATGACTAAGATATAATGTGTTTGTCAAGGCATCAATGGATCCACTTTTACTTATCTGTATGTACGGACCAACTGTATGAGTAGATGTGGCGTTCAATTACGGACGTGGTTGCAAGATGGCGGGTGTTGTCATGGCAACAAGCACTTCAGTTGTCGATACAAACTCGATGGATACAATAGCAACCAATATGGCTGCAGTTTTATTAGACGTCGTTTACGAGAGCATGACTGCATAACTATGTTTTTCCTTTTTGAATATATTTCTTCCTATCGACTGTAGGTTTAAAAGAGAAGAGGAGAAAAAAAAATTTCGAACGGATGGAGGTTTAAGGGCCAAGAGCACCTCAGTGGCTCATTAAATGGGTTCAAAAGCTTTTTGTAAGATGCATCCGAACTAATAACGTCGAAATTCATTTATGTTGGGGTAAGGTGTTATTTATCGCTAGCCGTAACAACCAGTCCGTAGCTTTAAGTGCAACTACGTACTAATGACAATGCTACAAATCGCTGTCTATCACCTGTCTTAGTGTCAATTATAAGGTAAATTGGTTGTAAGAAAATGCCACTACCTCGGAGTTTAAAGAATAATAATAATAGAAAAAAAAAAAAATACTTATCACCCGAGGGAAGGAAATAAGCACATACTTTTGCTACACACTCTTACCCACCACTATGCCCCATTTCCGACCTTGCCCATTTTCTGAGCTACAATGGTCTGCTAATCTTTTAATCAAAGCTCCGCTTTCCTACCAAAAGCATTCACAAAAGTATCTCCGTCGAAATGATGGCCGGCAGTCACGTGACACGGAGCTGGACACTGACCTTCGCGTGTCCTCTAATCGCACGTGCTGTTGATAACTGCCTTTCGGATAGTGTTTTTGTGCTGGCACCAAACAAACGGTTTCTTACCAGAATTCGGGTTAGGGAAACCCTCATTGTTCAAATAGCCGGACGTCCAGACAGAGTTAATAAATGCGTATCAGATAAACGATACGAGTATCGGAAATGCGATCGCGCAATTTTTAGTCATTAAGTAGCGTGCGAAAATTACATTCTAATGATACTGTAATATACACAAATATGTTTTTTCCCTCCCTAAATTGTTCGATTTAAGTCTGTAAATTAGAAACCGACAACATTTTACAGCTAAAATTAAAGAAAGAAAAGCAATTAGCATAGGGAAATGCCCCCAATTTAGGGAAAAATAAATTTTTTCCCTTTAGAAAATACTCATTTTGTATGGAATATTTTTAATTAATTAAAATGAAAAAAGGTAAATGATTAAGAATAAAAAAAAATTTCATATCGTTCCCTTATTTAGGGAAATATTCCTTTTGACGGAAAATAATCTCTCACGATTATTTTGCCACTTTTGGAACTTAAAATGGGGGAATGCTAAATTATCAGCATGGAGAAAATATCCTTGTACCATTAAATACATATCGGATTCAGACAAGCCCATAATTTCGACAAGATACCGAGCCCAAGCAGTTTACAATCAGCTTTTAATACTAGACGAACAGAAGCCATTAAGAAGAGTAGTAAAATAGCACAGCCGCGAATGTTAAAACGTCAAAAATCTAGTCGGCAGCACAAGCCCGAAAACATTTAAAATGTAAAATTTAACGGACGAAATTTATTATGCGTCGAATACAATAAATCAGAACTTTCAACTGTGTTGACATCATAAAATTCAGCAAGGGTGTTTAGAGAAAAGCAACTCTTACAGAGAAGTTAATCTGAGTGCGACCAGTCAAATTGGTGCATCTACCGAGTCTGATATGAAAAGAGAAGGAATCAATTTTCTCGACTCTGATGCAGTCAGGCTAATCGCCAAGGTTCAAACCTTAGAGTCTGCAATAACTCGATTAGCATATCCACTTTGCAGCTAACAGATCCGTTTTAGAAACGTCAAACCAATACTTTTAATCTTTATTCTTCGTTTTTACCAACCATGATCAATTAGTCGATCGAAAGAGAAGCTTTATTAAATCTATTACCTCTTTAAAACGCTACTAGAAAAAGCACTAGCGAGCAATAAATAAAATTGTTTGTCGTGAGGGAAAAACAGCAGCAGACCGAGAAAAAAATTCGCGCAAAAAAAGGAAAAAAAAAATAATACGTACATAAAAAAAATTATAATAATAATAATAAACTGCGCTCATCATCTAGCTACGCTTTACAAATTTTACTAAAATTATATTTTAATTTTAAAAATTTTAATTTAAACTTTTATTAAAATTATAAATGAACTCTAAACATCATTACTCATCCGTCAACTAATTCGATTTCTGGCCAATAGTCTGGTTATTAAGGTAAAAAAAAAAGTTAAAAAAATTGCAAAAAAATGATTAATCAACTTTATATACGAATTTTTCTTTTATTATTATTATTAATAATAACGAACTATTCAAAAAATAATTAGATGATGTAGTAGCAGCATGAGAGGAAAAAAAAATCGAAATATATTTTGCAAAATTGTCTGCGTTTAAATAAAATTAACCAATCAATGATCTAATTTTTAAACGTGTTGGCAATAAGCCATTTAATCAATCCAGATTTAGATGAGTTTAAATATATATTTTTATGTTTTTTTTTTTTTTTTAATATGAATAATGCAAAACGTTCTTCTGTAGCAACTTATCAAATTAGAAAATAATTTTACAGAATATTTAATTAAAAAAAAATAATAAAAATTCAAGGCAAATTACTTTTACACAGAAGATAGCCGTTCGGTTGTAACGACATTTCTTTACCTGACCTCTGCTTTTCTGCTAATTGTAAAACAGGTTTCTATAACAGCAAGGCCTTTTTGTTGTCAAGGCTATATAGTCTAGGTTCTCCGATACCCATAATGCAATGCGAAAAATCAACAAGAGAGGAAAACAATTAAAAAAAACACAAAAAAAGTGCGAGCGCGCTTATATACACACATTGAAAGTTAACGATACGTCAACCATGCCTTAAGAAAACTAGCTTTAATTTTTATGCACTTAACCCACGTTATCGTTTGTTAATTAACGCCGTTTGCGTGCGAATGACAAACTAGTTAAGTGTTTAAGAAAATTATATATATAAATATATATACCTTTATTTGGTCGAAAACTTTGCCTGGACGGGGAACGATGTGCGATGATGGTGGTACTGCGTTTTATGTAGCAGAATTTGTTCGCCTAAAGGGCTAGCTAGCCCTGACCCCCTTCAGAAAAGGCCGGGAAAAAGGCAACAGCTGCGAGCAGTGGCTCCACAGTCCGGACCCTTCATTAGTAAGTGACTCATTCTTCAGCAGGGAGGGAAGGTGGATGGCGAATGGGATCGGAAATATAGACAACAAGCAATCATGCGGAGTGCAGTACGGACATAAGAGATGATTGCTTATGACAAGCGAGCAGTAGTCGTGTTTTGCTAGCGACTACGAGATGAGTAATGGATAATAACGTTACTAATAGTTGATAAAACTTGCAGTATTATCGCGTGTAGCTACATTTATCGATTTAAACACCCAAATGATTTTTATCGGCCTGGTAAAAGCCATGAAAATAAATTTTTCGTACACCGCCTTTTATTAACTCCGCTTTTTCTTTTCTTTTTTTAATTTTTTAAACGCCGATGCGAAAACGGAAAATAAAAAAAAAATCGTATAGAAAATTAGTGGCAACCTTCCGATTAAAACCAATCCGGCAAAAACAGCCCGTTCCAAAAAAGGAAACACGGGGGAGAATGTGGATGGCAGGGGGTTGTCACGTGACCACAGGCTGGGTCCGGCATCCCGAGAGACGATTTTAATTGTTTGTACGACTCATTGTGTGTTCCGAGGGAACAATATTGCTTTAATGGAAGGTGGACTGACCCGTCATTGTTTCTGCGCTATCGTATTAATGGAGTGAAAAATCCGGAAAACGTATGTATAGAAACATAAATATATATATGAACACATTTATATTTCAATGTTTTCTATCAGTGAGAATGCATCGGTACGGGATGTAGGTATATGAATACATATGTAAGACACAAACAGGGACTCATATGTCCCTGGACATCTCTCTGGAAAATTGGAAAACATCACTAGACGTAAAGCCAAAATCGTAAACATAGAGTAACACGAGAAAACTGGTCATCTACAGAAATATGTTCTTTGGGACACGGTAGTAATAGAAGAGATGGTTTCATGTGGGAACTTACAACTAAAGCAATAAAGCATAGCCGTTCTTTACTGGAGTAAATGCGAATGTTTGAAAGGGGGAGTAGAAAAAAGAAGAAAAAAACGGAATGAATAACTCTATTTTATTACTTGTCACTTAAAATTCGATACAATTCCCAATTTTTCGTATGGGAGAGCGAACGAAACGTGTTCCACGATTTGTTTTCTTAATAAACATTTACGATTTAACAAGCCGACTTACACGACCAGATGTCATAATAGCCCGGGGGTTTCTGTCGCGATTACATTGGACTCCCCGAGGTGTAGATGGACCTCCTAGGTATTATCTCACGTGGTTTGCAACGCACTCTAATTTGGTACAGCGTTTATGACTAATTTAGAACACGGACTGCGAAATGGCGTTAGTACGCGCGTACTACGACTCGTCTGACATGTCAGCACACTAAGCGGACGGTTCGACACAGTGTCACGCTTAACCGTAAACCGTACTCAGACCATACCACGTTAAAAAACGTGAAGAAACTAAGATAAACGCAATTAAAAGCCGTGTTACCTTTGACGTATCCCTGAGCTTCGAGTTGCTTGGCTTGTCGGACAGCTCAACTCACACAACACTTGCTTGTACAAGAAGCTGTTACCGAAAGACTACAACGATGTTGACGACCAAGACACAACACAACAGCAGACGCTTCAACACAAGTCGAGTCTTACAAGCTGATGAATAGCAGAGTAATGAAGCCGTCAGGTACAGTGTCCCCCTTATTCTTAACCTAGGACTGAACGCACAATGGGCGCCAAAACAGCTCGATCAGTAGTGTGCTGCTGGTTTAGGACAACATGGCGTGGGGGACCAGTGACATCTAGTAGACGAAATGCGCATTACTCTCGCTAATTCACTTTAACACTCGACCTATCCGACGCTAAGCGCTTTAAAGCTATTTAAATCCCAGTTATGCTTATTAAATAAATAAATGACTCTCAGTCATCCCGTTTAAAAAAATAGTTTTATTTCTTTAATAATTATAATCAAATTTTAACTGACTGTTTATAAAATATCATATTTATTGTTCTTTTAATCGCGTGTGTGTGTATTTATATAAATACCGAAGCTTTTATTCTTATACAAAGAATATCTTCTATTTTTAATTTGCCATTTTGTATAGTTTTTTTTTTTTTTTAAATTACTCTGTACAGTACCATATATTTTTATCAGCGATGTAATATCATTAGTAAAAAAAATAAATGTCTCAAATTTTCTTTTTTATTTTTACTTTATTTTATTTTTTTAACCAGTGCTGGCCACTCTTGTTATTGCCTTGTTATATCTCTTGTTTGCTCTTATCTTTCTATTTCTCTTACTCTTATCTGTCTATTTCTTCTATTACATAAAACTGCAGATATGCTAATTTAAAATTCTTTTTCTTTTTTCCTCATATATATATATATATATATATTTAATAAAAATTTTTATTCCTTTAATAATTTTTCGGTTTTGGTAATATCTATAACTCATATATATATATATATATATATATATTCATCATTCTAACTCGATTTAATTGATAATTCCGTGCGAACGGAATTTTTCATTATTCACTTTTCCGACTTTGTATGAATTAAAATTTATCCGAGAAATTCAGAAATAATTCCCGTATATATATATAAAAGAAATATATATATATATATATTTCCTTTCTTTCTTTGCTTCAGAAAAATATCAAACAAACTGTTTTTCTGACGAGACGAAAATTTTATTTATTCCATTTTTATAAGTCTATAATCTATCGATGTACGGTATAGCCTACGTGACAAATGTTTGCTATAATTTAGAACGTCAATTTATATTTTGCACCAGTCTTTTTTTTTCAGATAATTATACCTGCATGACAGGACACATGTCCTCAATCAATCCGTAATATTCTTCGGGCTATCCTGGTCCTGGATATTTTCGTGTCCTTGGTTTCTTACAACCAAGTACTGTATTTATAAGTAATATTCTTATGCATCACTTTTCTCGGAGTTCAAAAAGTTAAGCGAATTTATAACGTAAACTTTTCATTTTTTTTTTTTTTTTTGTTTTTTGTTCGTTTTTCGACTGCATTATTTACCTTTTTGTACATTCCGAAAAAGCGGAGAAAAACATTTTTGGAAAATGCCGAAACATTTGTTTCTTCCATTCTGTTTCACACTATAAGTTATATAAATATACTGCATATGAATTCTTGATCTCGGTATAATTTTGTACATTCTCTTTCATTACTTACAACGTCCTTAGACAGTGATTTATCGAAATATCTGTTAAACTAAACGATAGAACATATTTCTAAACTGACGCTCAACTACCATAAAAAGAAAAATATCATAACAGACTGTTCGCAGTTATATTTTTCTAAAATTTGATCTATGAACTCTTAATTAATTTTAATCATCTTATATAATAATAAATATTCGGTATATTAAAGTGCATTTTTATAGAGTCCTCACGTTAATATTACACGCTTGATATATCAGTTTAATTAATTTTAACATATTATTTATATTTGTTCCATTGTTAACGATGGTATTTGTATGTAATCTGTCTGTTGGATTTTATCTTATTTCTGCAATTAAAATGATTAAAAAATTTAATATTTTTTTCTAGTTGATGTATAATTGATGACATTTTCGAATGCATAATATTTATAGTCTTAATTATGTATTTAATTTGCATTCAATCTTCATTTATGCAATATACCAAACGTGATATTCACTTTTACACAAAAGATTATGTAAAAATTTAAAAAATTCTCTTTCATTGTAGACAATAGTTGATGTTTCGCATCATCATCTTTACAATTCTATCATCATTACAAATAATGACGATTCAGTTTATCGTTTTTTCTCCCCTCTGTTCTCTTAACGAAAAGTTATCATCGTTAGAAAATTTCGGATGACTTTTTTTTAACGAAGTTTCGTTGTCCATAGAAATTTAAGATTTTTCTCAACCTTTAATTTATAAAAACAACATTGTTAATTCGAAAGAAAAGTCTTGTTCTCTTCCATGGTAATTTAATATGTTTGTTTTGTTATTTTAAAGGCTTGTGGGTGTTCATAAGTTAATAAAGATGCGGAAAAAATAACAGTAAATCAACGTGAGTCATTCGCAAAAAAAGAAAAACATAACGAGTGATGAAATTTCAATTTATGACTAGCGAAACTCAATAAAATATTCTTTACGTCATCTGATCCTTAAGGATACCGAAGGATAAGTGTATACTGTATATATATATAAACATCCTGTTTAAGTGTAAAGAGCAGAGGTAAAGGATACAAACACTTTCTTAAAAGTGGATAGGATAGAAAGTATAAATAGGAACTGTTTCTATAAAGAATGAAGAATATATCCTACTATAATGGATGGAAAAACTATAAGAGGATGGAGAAGATGAAGAATATACACATCTTACTTTTAAAGAGATGGGATAATAAAATATATCTTTTTACATAAAAAGTTCACTCTGTAAAATATTTCTAGTGGTAGAAAAACGCGAGATGACATCCCTTAAATCTTTTCTATCCTAAAATAAATCGATTTATTAGAGCTTAAAATAATGTCAGGTAAACAGACAATATATTGAGTCAAAGGACGAATTTCTGTACTTTTATATTTGCTTTTATTTTTTCCCATCCTGCCAAACCTATAATTTTCCTTAAGTTTACTTTTATCTGAAAGATACAACTAACTAAAGTTTGATTGTATTGATTTTCAACACTTTACAATACGTCCTCATCTATCTATCTATATATATATATAACCTAACAACTTTTAGGAGAAAATCTATAGGCCAACAACAGCAGCAGCAACAACAATAACAACGACAACAGCAAAAAAATCTCCAAAATTAGGCGCATAAAATATTTTTCCACTTATAAGTTTAGTTTTTTAACATTATATCAACTAATAAGATGTTTTTTTTTTTTTTTTTAAATAGCCTGTAATATTATCCCAACTCGTTATTAACTTTCGATCGACTCACTTTTTTGTAAATTAACTAATTTAGCGCACAATTTTTAGTTTTTATCCGTACTGGAAGGGTGGGAAAAAATCTATAACTTCACTCTACTGGATTTTAACCTGACAGATAATAAAATATCGTTAATAACCTCCAAAACAGATAGTAATAAATCTATTTTGTTTTTAATTCGTGGAAGTGGTATAAGCTCTAATTAACTGCCATAAATATTTTTACATGTTACGGTTTATTAGAGTGTGATAAAGATAATTTAATTTGAAACCTATATGCACACTCACACACACACACATATACATACACACACGTATAGAATTTATAAATATTATTTTTAAAACATTAATTTTATTTTACTTATAATAAATTTTAATTAATTTTTAATTTAATTAATAAATAAAAAAAATTTTTTGTTTGTCTGGAAAAGTGCGTTTCAGCTTTGCACATCTTTATTATTGCTGTTTCCCTCCGGTACAAAATGGGATTAATCTAACAGTTGCCACGGTAACGTTCATAAATCACGTGACAGAGTAATTTGCATACAAATGTAATAAATTTCAATTATGGAAACGAATATACAAAGGAATAATATAATTATTAATAAATATTACTTGTGTTATTCTAGAATGATTTTCTGTCTTATTCAATTCTAGAATTTATTCTTATTGTAGCTTTTCATAACTACGTTAAATTCGTTTTATTTTTTAATATTATTATTATTATTATTTTTTTCATTTTTAATAATCGAAGTACCGTATATAATCGAGTTTTGATTATTTATTTTTATTGGATTTTGTTATGATATTAATAGTAATATTTTTAAAATAAAACGTTTCTTGTTTTAATGACACGTCATGCGCAAATATTTTAAACGTCATTTTGTATTTTTTTAAATAATTATAATAATTTATTAAAATTTATGGTTATTTTTTCGTCAAGCTGGCGAAAATCCTAAGATACTCGTAATCAGGTAAATACTGTATATTAATTTATTTAAAAATTGACATTAAAATTGGTTAAAATTTATATACAATATAATGTAGGTATTTTATAACTAGTACTTAAGAATTTTTTTGGTTTTTAATTTATTATTGCCAGAGTAGTATTAGTTATTAGTAGGGGAAAAGCAAATCTTAAGAATAGAAAAAACAAAACAAATAAAGTTTTTAGGAATCGGATATCTTAATTAATTAATTAAAGGTATTTCTAAGATTTTCTAAAATTTGAAACGATCGAATGTTCATATTGAAAAGATTATTATAGAAAGCTTCAATCAGTCACGAATTTCATCTTTTAATGCTGTTTTAGATTTTTTTTTTATTCTCAAAAGGTTAAAGGTTAATGGATTGTTTTCTTAATTATGATCTTAATGATAGTTGGAAACATCCGCTTGTAAAAAAATTCGGAACAGGAGAAAAAAAATCCGGAATAAAAAGTTGTCTGCTAATTTTATTACGCGATGTTTTAGCGTTTATAATCTAATTGAAGTGACATTTCCTTTTATAGTCTACGTTAGTTTAATAATCGCACCTTGATGAGTTTGCTTATGTCGTGTGACGCTTATATTCCCGCGATAGTTTCGGATATGACTCTGGTAGTATTTTTGATTCATTTTTGCTCTTATAGTAACATCGCGGGTTTTAATGTTTCCGCACAAGATAAAAAGTGTAAAGTGCGCGACGCGTTTCGCGTCGCTTATCAATATGGCTGCGTAGTGTGGTAGATTTCAAATTTCTCGTTTATCTGGATTTCTATTAGTATATATCGCAATAAAATTTAATATTTTTTGCTAATACTAGTATTAATTATCGCCAATGATAATTTATTTAAAAAAATTATTTTGTGATATAGTTTAATTATAATTTATGAAACTGCAATTTATTGAAATATTAAACGCTGAAGCGCAATTATTAATATCAAAGTTTTTATATATATTTTATTATTAAGGTCAACATTTGATATATCAAAATATGCATAATTTATTAATAATATTTATAAAATAGTATTTATGATTTGTTGCTGCTATCAAGTTGGCCTAGAATGCATCAACGACTTACTTGTAGCATCTGTATACAGGGAATAGCATAAAAGGCATTATCTTCAAACAAAATAAACAAAATGTGTAAGTCTTCTGACGATTTTTATAAATCAATATAATTTTATACAAATATTTATTTTAGAAAATCAACAAAGATTGAAGATCGAATGAGATTTCTTCATACAAGAAAAATAATTAAAAAAAGACTTGGTAGATTCAAAAATAGTTTATTGCTGTAAAGATACTCACACGAAACACGAATATCTTTCGGAATTAACAAATTGTTAAATGGTTGTTCGTGTTTCGTCTTGCATAATATGCGTTTCTTTTCTTTTAAACCAGTGTTAAAGAACAATTTCCTCATACACGTAGTAGCAATAAATTTTAACGTTCATATCTTATAGTTTGTTTAATCGTTCATGAACCATACATTTTGATCATTAAAAAATAGAAATTATCACGAACAAGCTAAAACTAAGAAGTTTTATTGTTAGTTTTATAAATTGTTGCTTCAATAGCGATCTGAATCTTTTTTAAAAAAATATGTAAGTGAGAAAAATTGCGATTATTTTCTTTATCTCTTAATTTTAATACTTAAGTGTATATGCAGTATTATTTATAAGCTTATTTACTAATACAGTAGTACCTCGACTTACGAAATTAATTCGTTCCTGTCCACGGTTCGTAACTCGAAAAGTTTGTATCTCGAAATGCAGATTTCCATTTCATCTTATAGGAAATCAATTAATCCGGTCCCAGATTTAGAAATTTTGAAAACAATAAAAAAAAATGTGCATTTATGTACAATTATTATTTTTATTTTTGAAATCTTTGGTTTTACAGGCTTTGTATAAAAATCATCTTCCATTAAATAAAATATAAATCAATTTTCTTGTGATTAGTTTTATAGTTCGGTTTTCTATTTGTCGTCATCAGTCGTTTCCTTTTGTCTCTAGGTTTTAATTCGCATCGCGAGTTAAAAATTAGTTAACAAAGAATTCGATATAACTAGTAATTATTATGTGGATCTTTAATATTATCGAGAATAAACGGTCTTTGCCATATTAATAGTTGTATATGCATATTTCAAAAAATAATTGAGATATTTTTATACGAAACTTTATAGAAAATATTTTACAAATATAATATTAAAAAGCAATACAGTTCGTATCTAGAGGCCAAAATGGAATATGAAAAAAGCTCATATGTAGAGCGGTTCGTAAATCGAGGTACCACTGTAGTTTGATCAGAAAGATAGCCAGGTATATTTTAATATATTAAAATTTGAGAAAAGCATAGGTATGAATAAATCAGTTCAGTAGCTAAAGTATACATAATTTTTTTTATAGTTGCACTCTAATATTAGGTGTAATATTTTAGTTTATCAATAGAATAAAAGTATAGTACTGTACTTTTCAATTTATCCTATTATTCTCAGAAAAATATGACTTATAAGATCAACATGTTATCTGTGCCCCCCAATATTTCTCGAATTTATTATAATACAGCTTTTTATGAAAGTTGGTAAGAATATTCTGCTATTAAAGATGTATTTGACGCCATATTTAAAAAATGGGAAAATGATGGACAATTGAAACTTTCGAGATATTTTCTTATTTTTTGAAGTAATTACTGAATTTTTATGAGTTTAGCAAGAATATGATTTGTTTTCTTTTTTTTCTCAGTAAAATATGACTTATAATTGAATGCAACCTTGAGATAAAATCAAGGCCAATTTCAATTGCATTCAATTATAAGTCATATTTTACTGAGAAAAGTAGGAAAAATTGAAAAGTACCATACTTTTATCGACCTTGAGGAAAATCAAGGTTAACTTGATAAAGTCAAAATAAAATATTAATTTCAATCATTTAAAAAAATGATATTTAAAAATATGTAATTTTCTATAATTTTTGAACTATTTTTTAATATACTTTTTTTACAAAATTCAGTAAGGAGATCATACTAATGAAGATGACTTTGATAACATTTTATAATTTCTCTTCTTTAATCATTCCGAAATAACCGAGAGGTTCGAAAAATATGTATTTTACTTCCTTCTAGAATTGCTTCTTTTTTTAAATCAAATTTAACATTATGTGAAATGATTGAATCACATATTATAACATATTTTAAAAAGTACTTTAAATAATTCCAATTATGGTTTTCTTTTTAAATTTTTGCGAGTTTATATAATAGAAAAAAATTAAGGATTTTTAATTTTTGATTTCCTCATAACATTCCAATAAATAATGACTTTTAAGGTGATAATAGATATGATAATATAAATATATTGGAGATTTTATTATAAAATGGGATAATATATAGTATTGTAGAAAGTAACAAGCTGTTGAATTGTATCATCAGAGATAGTTGTATGATCTTGGAGACTATTGTATATCATAGAATAAAGACATGAGCAAAATGACATGGCTTTGTTTCAAAAACTCTAATTTGTAGAAAAAAACCAAATTCCTAATCCTTAGAAACTACAGTAATTTGGGTGTCATTAAATTTTTTCAACTTTTAAAGGATATATTATCATTAACATAGTAACAACGTATCGGAACTTAAGTTACATTAAACTGGTAAAAATTGGTTCATTCAGATATTGTTAACAATTTTTTTATTTTATTTTTGTTGCTAATGGCCGTTAAAATAAGTTACCTCTCACCAGCTTAAATTCCACAAAATAATGAAGTATATAATAACGACGTAATCAATTTACGAACGTATTTTAAAAACGCAATTTTTTTTTATTTCCGTGCAACAAATTATTTTCAAACTACAGCCAAATGTAAAAGAAACTCTGGCCTTCTGCCTACAATTCTGAATCTCCCCGCTTATTAAAAATTTTAATAACTGATGATTTTTAAGAAAAATTGAAGTGTCACAATTATTCCTATCTCCCTTTATCGCACATATTAAAATTAATCTTGGCATTTCTAACGAAGGAAAAAAAAAAGTTCACATGCAAAATCATTTTAGATTGACTTATGTTATGTAACAAAATTGATGTTTTTGTTAATTATTTTGTTTTTAAAATTTATTATTCTGCTTCAAATCTAACGTCACGACATGAAATTTTGGAATATTGTCTTTAAACATGATGTCATCATTAAAAAAGCGAGTATAAAACTCTCAGCTCGTTCCAAATTCATCTTTGTCTATCGTGCCTGTCGGATCCTTGACAAAATAGCCACTATACTGTTACATTAAAAAGAACAGCAAGAATTAAAGAAGAGAACATGTTTCTGCAATAACTCAACATTTTACTAAACAAAAGGCACTGGGAATTTTTTTTTTTCACCTACGACTTTTCAATGATAACAAACAATTTCCCACACCCTAAAGTTTTTCCAAAATGTCATTATTCATTTATCCAATAACCAATAAATTTATGTCAATCCTATCAATTATCCAACGTTTGGAACATCTGCAATCATCCATCAAATATATATTGACATACATATTTCTTAAATAATAGATTTAACAGTAATTATCTTCGATTATAATTATAATAATAAATCATCGAACGAACAGTTATCATTTATGTAATATCAGATAGAACGATTTTATATTTCAGATATGCTAGCAAGTTTTTCTTTATACAGTATTCGATATTACTCCATATTGAAATACAGTATATCTCATGCAACTTATTTGTTTTTCTAAAAATTATTCAATATATGCATAGAACAAATTAATTATGTTTTATTATTTTTTTCTAGAATTTATACAAATATTAAAAAATGCGTAGGTTTGAAATTGTTTATTAACTTAATTTATAAAATGGTGGTTTGTGTCTCGAACGATACTGAAGATAAACATTTGAGTTGTCAAGAGACGTTTCTAAAAATATCAGCGATATTTTTAAAATGTCATATTATTCATTTAACCAATCATTGTTTAATTATTCATTCAAATTATTAAAGTTAAATACAAATCAAATTTAATTATTGTATCTAAGCAGTATCAGTAGTTTTTTGTAACTTAAAGATTTGATTTCGTTGTCGCAAGAATATTTGTTGCGCCTTATAAATAGAGATTTTGCGTAGATTCTGAAGAAATATTAAACTCTTTTTCAGCTCAAAAACACAATTTGCATTTTTACTACCGATAAAATAGAGAGTCTTAATTTCATTAATTTTGAATCTGAAATTTAATTAAAATGATAATTTGGAAACCAATTGTCTTTTTATATTTTTGCGTTTTTCCGTGAAAATAAAATAAGACTAATGTAAATAAATAAAATAATAATATACATAAGAAAATTAAAAAAATAAATGAATTTTCTTAGAAAATTCAGAAAATTAAAGACATTGTTATTAAAAACGTAACACATTCTTGTAAGTTTATCTACTATTAATTAATGAATTATTTTTCGTACATTTCTATTATTTTGAATTAATTATATGGAATATTAAAAATTACATTTTATCAAAGTTATCCACAAAGACATGATCTTATTAATTTCATAAAAATCTATCACATAATTCAAAAGTTATTAAGAGAAACATCAAGATTTGAACCGCTATTTTTAAATGATCGAACCGCACAGTATTAATTGGTTTATTATCAAGATCATTTTCAATGGCGTGATAATCCTGCCAATTTATATAATCCATAAAATAGTAAGAAAAGATCTCACAAGTCAGAACTATGAATCCTTCCATTTTTCAATGGCATTAAAATATGCATAGCTGAGATTAAGCTTTAATGCCAAAACAACTCATCTCAATTCGATAAAAATCTATTAACTAGCTCAAAAGTTATTAATGAGGACACAGAGACATACAAATAGAGAACATAACAATATTATAGGACCTACTTTTCTTAGGAAAGTAGGCTAAAAATCATAGTTATGATATCATATCGTATGCTAACGCGTTTGTTTCAGTTTTTTTTCTTTTTTTTATTATAGTTTCTACAATAACCTACATAATTATTATTTTTAATTACGCAATTCACAAATATATAAATAGCAATCAGCTGTCTGTAATCAGGAAATGAATTGAAAATTTGTTATGCTGACATTGTAAAATCCTTGAAAACATTCTTTGGCTGTCACATAGTAAAGATATTTTTTAAAACAAGCCTAAACTATTAAACTAATTTCCCTTATGGTTCCTTAAATTCAATAAGACATAAATCCATTGGAGTTTCATTTAAGTAAGGTAACGATAGTAATATATTCAGTTTCCTATATCTTCCTTTGCTATATCTGTAGTAAAAGAATATATGAATGGAAGATGGATGGAGTGGCTTATTCGTCGTCACTTCGGATGTTATATTCATATTTACTTTCTTAATCTTAATGTCAATGACATATAATCGATTTATCACTAGCAGTCACGATACTTCGCCTGTTAGGTCGGTAATATACTATTATAACAACAATCTCGATAGCGGATTAGTGCAAAGTTAAACAGGTCGATGCCCATTTATTATTATTATTATTATATTTTCGTTTAATCGATCTAATTTAGGACTTTAGCAAAGAATAGCGTATAGGAAATTAATTAAAAAAAAATAATAATAATAATGTTACAAAGATAGCTGTTTCGAACTGGAAATCAAAATAATAATAATAATAATAATAACAAAATTTAAATTTCAAAATATCACGTGAATAAGAAAAAGGGATTCGAAATAAAAAGAAAAAAACAATTTATATTTCGTAAAATCACGTAAATTAGATAAAAGGAGATTCAAAATAAACAGGAAATATTAAAATTTATAATGAGATCACGTGAACTCATAGAAAAAATTAAGATTCAAAATAAAAAGAAAAAATTTAAATTACATAAAAAGATAGATCACGTGAACTCGGAAAGATAGATTCGAAATTTATTAAATGAAAAAACTTAAATTTCGTAAGATCAGATGAACGCAGTAAAAGAAGATTCGAAATATACTAAAAGGAAACAATTATAATTAATATTCACGTGAACGCGTTAAAAGGAGATTCGAAATAAAAGGGAAAAATTAATAAACTTTTCATTTAAGTATTTTCTTTAAACTGTCTCATTTTAAAGCCTTTAGGTAAAAAGGCTTTAAAATGAGAGAGTTAAAAAAAATGAAATGATGGATGATGAAAAGATGATTAAAATTATTTGAAAATACTGTAGCCTATAAGAAAATATATTTTTGCAAGAAAATCCAAAAATGCTAACGAAGTGATTTAAATGTTTAAATAGACGAATAAAATAAAAGATATATTGTAAATGTTGCAAAAAAATATATTGGCGAATCACGTGAATCTCTGAAATGGAATTCTCCAATCAATTTACTTTAAAATAAATCAAATTTATTTAAAAAAATTAATTACTATTCGGAATAATTTATAAAATTACAAAATATTGATCCTAAGCTAAATTAAAGATATTTAAAAGCTTAAATACATTCCGGAATATAAATTAAAATGTGAAGTACCTTAATAAATTATATTGTCCCAGTTTAATTTAATTTTGATTGAAAATTATAATCGGAAAAGAAAAAGAAATATTTTAATTAATTTTCTAATTATAATTTATATAAAGCTTTCGTTTTGTTATTATTATTTTTTTTAATTTGGAAAATTTAAAATTTATACGGAATGAATTATGATATAGTAGAAAAGCAAACAAGTAGATAGACGGGAAAAATGATTATGGAAGCGTTTTCCTTTATCATTTCCCGGGGATAGCTAAGAATAAGTTTTCAATTTGTTTGATTGACTTCAGAACTGAAGTATAATGTAAATGACCCTCTGGACAATTAATTAAAACTTTAATTACTGAAGATAAATTCAATTAAAATGACAATTACTCTATTGAATGATATCTCAATTAAATTCGGTATTTCACGTTGTAATCCGGCGAATAAATTGAGAAATTATTCAGTCATTTCAATTAATATATTTTTTCCTCCTTTCTTTTCTGTTTCCTACTTTCTAAAATGAATTTAAATAATTAAAATTTCATCCATTCTTTAAAAAGAGAGGGAGAAAATCATCTTAATGGAAGAGAAAGGAGTAAAAAAATCATCATTCTGCGATAATAGTAATTTGTTTTGTGAAAAGAAACGTTTTAATTAGTTCTGAGTGCGGATAGACGGTAGTTTATCCGCAATTCTTGTGTGTGCAACCATGCAGTCATTTTATCAAAATTAAAATAATGAATGCGCAATGTTGGTCAATTTATTTATAAGTTTACAGTAACAGTACAAAATATAAGCATTCTGTAGTTGACTATAAGCTAGAAAACTTCTTATGCATACTGCAGGTCTATATAATTGGGCTCAAATACAAATATGTAGGCCGTTTATCTGCGTTGTAATTATATACAAATATTTAGGTTTGCAGGTATTTACCCTTGTATGTACCTTTTGCGAGATAAGTACATTCGTAAGTTTAACTACTAAAGCAATTTACTTACTTAATAGCAAGCATATTTATCTGTATAAATACAGTATATATATATATATATTAAAAATGTTATTCTTGTACGATAAGTACTTGCAATGATAAATATATAGAAAAATAATTATGTATATTTACCAAGCTGGTAAGCTCTGAAAGGGACCGCTGGCAAATGTATTTTTTTGTCTGATTTGTCAACATAATTTAAATAATCTACCCCTAACTAAGCTGGTAAGCATATATCTTATTTTAAAGACTTAAAAACTCATGGATTTGTTACACTTATCTTTGAAATACTAGGACTGGACAAGCTAATGTTTAGGGTTTTACATTACAAGTAGCTTTACGCCTTACTAAAAATTTAAATGCATATGAGGGTCCTCTTAAATGTTATAGCTTAAGGGCCACAGTATTCATAAATCTGACCTTGCCGAATACGTTTTATGTGGGAACTGTTTGGTACACCAGCTTATAAACATGATAAATTGTTTACAAATGATTAAATAACATATTGAACTTGCAATATTATGAATACTTATCAAACTGAATAAAAATATATCGTAGGTTATAATCTTAAAATTCTTGGATTTTACTTATGTAAGCTTAGATACATTTATACATGGAGTTGTTTTGTGTGTTTTCTTATTTTTATAACTTGTTTCTTTGTCCTTTATTAAAAAATTGTGTCATATTCGGATGTATTTTTTTATTGTCTTTTAATAGCATGAAATTTAATTACCGATTTAATAAAAGATTTTTATTTTCATATAAATGCTTGAAATTCGCTTACTGATGTGGTTTAAAACATAATAAATTGTTTAGAAATGTTTAAATAACGATAGAAAGTCAATTATAGAAAATATAATCGAATTTTGAATATTTTTAATAAAAATACAAATGAAAAAACTTATAAGGGAATTTCAAGCATTTATACAGTATATGAAAATAAAATTCTTTTACTAAATCATAATCAAATTTCATGTTATTAAATGACAATAAAAAATATACTCGAATATGAAAAACTTTTTTTTTATAAATAAAGGAAAAAAAACAAGCGATAAAAATAAGAAAACATTAAAATCAAAAACATTTTTTACATATTTTATAATTGAATTTCGACCACACAAACAATGTTTTCAGTAATAATAAAAAAAAAATCAGCATTTTATAAATATAATTAAATTTTATTAATATTTAATTATGCAAAAGCTTATAAACTTTATAAACTTGAATATATATTATATTAAATTCTATAGTGCCTCGGAGGAATTACCGACATGGGTTTAAAATATAATTAAATAATAATGAAACAAAACTGAATTTGTTTATTTAAAAAAAAAAAAAGAAAAAGGTCGGTTTTTTTGGTAATCAAATTTCGTAGACAGACATGATGTATAAACAAGAAGAAACAAAGAAAAAAAAAGATTTAAAAGAACTAAACTTGGATAGAAACTCAAACCAATTCCGAAAAAGGGCGTTATCGTATTTGTTTAAACCAGTTCTGAAAATCGGGGTCAAAGGTCGTTTAATCGTCCCTCTAACCTCTACTAATTTGGAAAATAATTATGGAATAAAAGTTCTTCCACGTTTTTCTTCTTCCAACATATTAGGTTCGCTTAGGATAACTCTATTGAATATCGAACATGCTCTACCTCATTAAATATTCCATCGATTTATCCGATTTTTCTGAAATAAGGAATGCGTATAGTAAATTTGTATCTACTTTGATTTTTCAATAATAATAATAATAATAATAATAATAATAATAATAATAATTAAAAAACAAGCAATATTTTTGACATATTAAGTATAACCATATAAAGTTTTTGAAAGAAAAATGTTAAAAGAATAAATTATAAACCAATCACCAGACTGGATAACAATGGTATGTTTTGATGTAATAATTGAGGAAATGAGTATAATAACGTGACACTTCTGTGAATATTGGGTTCGTTAACCGGCCTCGCCAAGGTCAGTCCACGCCAGTGACGTCACGGATGGGCTAAAACGGTCAAAAATATGATAAAACCGGTTACGGCCCAAAATTTGTAGGTAGTATACATTAGAATTTTATCGATCACGTGATACAATAGGCCACTTTCCGCTTACTTTTGTTTTTTTATTAATATCAAGTTTTTTCCCTTCCTAATGTAAAGCAATGCGCGATTTGTGACTGTACAACCGTGTAATCCATTTTTTAATTAAGAAAGATATGCACAATTCGGTCTCTTTGAAGATTTCTTTAATGCACTTTACGTCTGGTTCCTGTAAAAGAACTGTCTAAGCTGTTCACTTAAGAAAATAAATTTTTCATGGTTTATTTTTAGTAATCGTAGTATTTTTTAATTTATTTATTTGGTAGCAAAAATTAACAGATTAGTCATTATTGTAAACTTTTTAAATGCGTGTTAGGTATAGGCTTGATGATCTACCGCTTGTATCACGACTGTTTGTTTTAACTTATTCTGCTGTTTCTTACGCGCAGCATGTAAAAAATCACGCCATTTTTGCTTAAATATACTCCAATAAAACAACCTCAATCGGATTTTTAAATTTGTTATTCAAGAATGCCTAACAATCACGTGATTTGCATTTCCAATTAATTTTCGCTGTTTACATTTGACAATAGTTAAAAAAAAATTAGAAAAAAATGCAAACAGAACAAACTCAATATATTTATTGAAATTAAAATTTGTTTACCGCTTTATAGGATCATTTTCTAACATGATTTAGTTTACTATATATATATATATATATATATATATATTTATTTATTTTTTGTTTCAAATTGGAAATATCTTGTATAAGCTGATAAATTATTTACTTAATTAATTAAAGTTGCGATCGATTTATTCATTTAAATTTCCGGAGTTTAATATAGATAAAAGGTTTTGCTTATTTTTAAGATTTGATAAATTAAGCTCTTAGATTTGAAGATTGAGATATGAATTTGCTAAGCTGTCACTTAGGATAGAGCGATAAAATATTTTTTGATTTTTATTCGTAGATCAAACGATTAAAGAAGAAAGTTTTGTAATTAAATTATAATTTAAAGTTTGTTTAACCGATTATTTATTGCCGATTTTTATTTTATTTCATCACTTTTCGCATAATTGTAATTAAGAAATTTCGATTTTTAAAAGGAAGTTTTCAAATGATCGAACATTTAAAATGTCTCTCTCTCCCTTTCTCTCTCCTCTCACTCTTGTTTATCTTTTCTACTTTGCAATTTATTGTAATTACCAAATAAATATTTGAAAATTTAATAGTAATTGTAATTAACTCTTAATTCCTTTCTCGTAAATTATGAAAAGAGAAGTAAAGAATTAGGCAAAATAATAAATTTACATTGAATTTACGTGATGGCGGATACGTTTTATGTTTTAACTCTATGCTTAATCGAAGATTTTTATCCTCTCGAACTCTCGAACTTACAAGAGTTGTGCCCCACAACCTCATTAATTAATTAATTAAGTTTACGATCGATATTTGTTACTTTGAATAACAAATTTCAGCAAATTATGCATTTGGTTAAGGTAAGAAAAATAATTTGCAAAAAAAAAAGTCATTTCCACCGATAAATTGCTAGTGATAATTTAATACACAGTACAGTACTAAGATTTACATCTTCGAAAGTTCAGGTTTTATCACGCTGTATATGTTTTGCCTATCACGTGATAGTTCACGCCATTCACGAAACGTATGATACTAAAAATTGGTAGATTCCGCTTGTTTTTTTGAATTAGTATACTATTCACTGTTAACATATGCGTGATCAACAATATTTTCGATCTAAAGTCATCGATATGTTATTCGCAAATACAATAATGATATTTTGTTAATTGTCGTTCCCGGGATTATATTCCTCACGTAAAAGTTGTGCATTGTCTAATCTGTTCGAATTAACGAATACTGGATCGCGAATCACGTGAACATGTCGCTCATATCTGATGCTGATATTTAAACGCATAAAAAAATTCTGTTTATCGTTAATCGCTAATTACATCACGTGAATGATATAATTTTCTGATTCGTTAGTAACAAATTACGTATCTATAAAAGTTCCTAGTCTGATTCAATTTTACTAGACGGCACCCGTCAGGTTTGCAATTCACGTGATTATGGCGTAATATTTATCAAATTACGTCGTTTTCAAAGAGTGTTTCCGCATATCATCGTTTATATCCACGAATCACGCAGTTATAATTCAGATATTTCGCACGCATAGATCACATGATTGTAGCAATAAAATCAGCACTCGTTCTCGGAAATCGGCTAAAAAGGCCTTATTATAACTCTTATAAACGTTTCCTTCACGTGATTTACACCAGAATCACGCGATTTGTCGGCATATAATGCACACTCCACCGACAAAACATACATCTTAACGCCATCTACCAATAAGAACTCGAGAATCACGCGATCAAATTCTTCTAGGAAATCTTCAACGCAGACACAAATCGACTAAAAGGGCTAGAGACGGCTGCAATCATCAGCAAGCAAAATACTTATCTGATCCTTCAACAAACAGCAAAGTCCAATAAACTCATAAATTAATTAAACTAATTAAATTTAATTAAACTTACGATCGATATCTATTATTTTAAGCAGGAGGTTAGCAGATATTTATATATAAACAGCGTGTGCATCTCTATCTAGCTACATATATACATATATATATACACTGTATACGTATACTGTATATAGAAACCGGAACCCAATTTTTTTCTTAATAGTAATTTCCATCAAGTAAATTGCGGATGGAAATGAAAATTTGATGCAGATAGTATAAATCTTTGAAAGGATCCTTTGCAATATCTTATTAACATATAAATGATTAAAGAAAGTATATTAACAATAGATATCGTGATTAGATGAAATATGAAAGACATCCAATCTATTTTTATTGATCCGCCTTATTGTTGTATGATTAGTAAATTTAATGGTTCTTCTTTATCGATTGTTGCTGAAACTGCGCTTTGGATCCAGTAATAAAATCTTTTCCAATTTCAAACTGGTTCTCCTTAATAGTTCCCAAGTCGAATAATTTACTGATGATTAAAATGGGGAGTCTTTTCACAATATCTTCTTTCCTTCTTTTTTTTTTTTTTTTTACTCTCCCCTTTTTTGGCGTTCGTCTTTCTTTCTCATACACGAAAGTGGATGTAATTAGAATATTCCCTACGCCAATTTTTACAATCGGTTTCGCTTTAATTATAAAATATTTCAAATCGTTTTTGATTTAATTTAAAATTTATTTAATATCTGTTTTGATTTTTCAATAAGTGAAGTAAACTGGTCGAGAATTTAATTAAATTTTTCCCCCTTTTTTTCTTTTTCTTTCTTTCTTTGTTTCTTTCATTCCGTTTTAAAAATGGTTTTTGAGGTGTAATCTATAGTATATAAGAGATAGGTTGTGATGTAACTATTATGGATCTCTTGTTTTATTTCTTTTGTTTTAAAGTTTTTTACCTGATTATTTAACGATTAATCGATTATTTCTCGGATTTTAACTTTAGTAAACATTGATTGTTTTCTTCGAATTTTATTAATTTTTTTTTTTTTTTTTTTATACCTTATGCTGAATTTATAAATTCAATGCGAGTTTAATTTTGTGAATTTTTAAATAATATTGATGCCAATTTTCAATTGATATTAAATTCAGTTATGCTAAATTGTTAATGTTTTATTTTTCTATGCAGTCGCTGTTCATTACTTGTTTGCAGTTACGATTTTTCAGAATGGGTTTGTTACATTAATATCGAATATATCGAATCGTATCGTATCGTATCGAAACGTACCGCGAAATGTATTCCGTTTCGCTGTTCGAAAATAACCATTTTCAAAATTCGAAAGCTTTTTAAAGTTGAAGCAAAATATATTTAACGAATTTAATTAATTTCTTTAAAGTACATGACATAGAACTTTTAATTGAAAGCAGCCCCGCGGTCAAATGCAATCAAATAAGTTCCAACTTCATTATTGCCACGCAAATATCCGATTACCTTTTGAATAATCATTAAATAATCGAATACTCAATAGATTTTTATTTACTGACAGAATGCAAAAAAAATCTAAATTTTGTAAAGGCGTTACAGTATTTATTATTTATTTATATATTTTATATGTTGCAATTTTATAAATTCTCACAAATGGAACGGATTGGCTTTATCTTTATGACATTTCTTGTAACTGATTCGTACCTAAGTATATCTAGACTTTTAGAGCTCGGAATAAGCCAAAAAAATAGAAAAAATATTCTTTCAGATACTAATAAATCTCTTCAGTAGCTTATATATCGTAAAAGTTTGAGATGTAGTAATAGTAACTGACAGCAACTTTATTAGGAATCGATTTTTATTGAAGTATTTTTTATTTATAAAGTTCACCTAATGCCTTGTTTTTAGTATTAAGTTCTCATTTATTTTATCCATCTTTCTGAATTTTTAAGACGTACATAAAAGGAAAAATTGTAAATATCTGTATAAAAGATTTTCTGATATAAAGAAAAATACATACCCACTTATTTAGAATTTATAGAAATTAATTTAATAAGATAAAAAAACAAAATTAATAAATTAATTACGACGTAATTATGATTAAAAATTTTTTGAATATTTTTCTTCTTCTGCAGAAAGATTACTACTAAAAATATAGTATTTATCGATTTAAGTATTTACGACAGACATTATTAATTTAATGGGGGAAAATATTTTAAAAATAAATTTAATAATTGGAAGTAATTTAAACCATTAGTAATTAAAAATGTGAATTGTTTCTAATTAAAAAAAAAAATCTGTTAAGAAAATCCGCTCGTGTGTCCTTGCATTAATAATAGATTTTGTTTAACCAAAAGAAATTAATGTTAAGGAATGATGAAAAATATACGATGTAACTTTGTAATTTGTACATATATTTTTTCTTTTATTTTTCTTTGATTTTGAAATTTAATCGATTCGTAACGAACATAAATATGCTTGCCAACATGTTTGTATGCATGTTTGGCCATTAAATTTTGAGATTCGAATATGAAACAACGAAACTGAACAGCGTGTATATCTTTGTTAAACCAGTAATTACAAAAAAAAAAAAAAAAATCAATTTTCTACAAAATGTGTATAGGCAAAGAAATGCCGTGACTTGCGTTTGAATCGATTATCTGCGAGTATTAATATACTGACGCTTTTTGATTGAAAATCCGAGTAGATGTGACGGAGAGAAGGCTGTTAAGTCACATTGACATCATATATCTCGATAATAATAACAAAGTTGGCTGTGAAAATCTGAAAAATTTCCTGGTACTGTTATTGAACAAGCGAACGAAATTGGAGACAGATTCATCAATTCGTGTTGATGTCCAACGAAAGAATTTTTCAGTTTGGCAAAAATCACATATCAATCTAAGAGGAAATGAACGGGATTGTACTAAATGACCAACTTGAATGCAACTAACGATAGCTGCAGGCAAGATTCTCTTCAATAATTAGTTTCTCTTTACATGTGATTACAATGTATTTATCTCAGTTCTGCTACTTGCCACCCAGCGTGTTGTTGAAGTCCATTGTGCAGTTCCTGCCATTTTCTCTCTCTCTCTCCTGTGTCGATCATGCGAAACATAGAATAAGCTTTAACTAACAAGAATTTCTTTTCTTTTTTTTTGCTTTTCTTTCCTCTTTTGTGCTCTCTATTTTTTACTCCAATCGTAAATCATTTTTGACTTCAATTCTACCACATACTGACGCGCGTACTCACATAAAAAAATGGCTCATTCAAATGATATTGTTGCATATTATGAGGTTTCGTCTATTATTTGTTTCTGTAATTGGTTATTTTTAAATTACAAACAATAATAACAATTCGCGTGTGCTTAGAAGCATAATTAATTAATTTCTTAGTACATTGGTATGATTTATTTATTTGAATTAGCTAAAGGAAACATTAAAAAAAGTAAAAGATATGAAAACATATCAGTATAAACAATATTTTTGATGTTTGTTGCTGTTCAGTAGATATGTATTCTAATACATAGGAGCAGATAAACAACGTCTTTCAGGATTTAAAAATTTAGATCTAATTTTTATAAAATTTTATCCAATAATATTTCTTTTATCAATTATTAAAGAGAGAAGAGTTAAAATGTCAGATTTATAATCGATTAATCGTATTAAAATCCCTATATTTAGCATTCTCTTTTATCATAATCGATATTGGTTTAATAATAATCGTCATATATTAATAGAAATGCGAATTTATAAAAATTTAACCTTGTAATAATGTTAGACTGAATTCTATCAGTTTTTCTCGTGAAGTTCAGTTAAAATTTTTCTAGAATTTGTAGATATTGAATTAAATTCTAGAAAGGTTTAATTCACTGTCTTATAGATGAATTCTGTCAATTATCTGGTAAATTTCAATTGAATATTTCTAGAATTTATGAAACGGTATTATATTAAATTCTAGAAAAGTTTAATTCGGTGTCTTTTAGACGATGCAGAACTGAATTTTTATTAAGATAACATAAACTTTACTGTCCAAACAATGATGTTTATATTTTAAAAGGTTCAGATAATTAATGTTTATTGCGATTATTAAAAGTATTGATTACGATTAATAAAGAGAAGAATACATAAATACAAGAATTTTGATGGAAATTTATCGATTATGAATATAAATTTATTAAGGTTTTAAAGAAGCAATTTTTGTTTCTTTACTGTTACAAAGTTCATTTATTGCTATTGGAAGCTATTTTTGTCTTAATTTTTAAACGATTTTGGCTTAAAATATATGTTTTGATAAGTTGACGGAAAGAGGAAATTCCTGTTGATTTTTTTTTTTTTTTTAATCTTTACAGGTGAATGTTCTGCTGCCCTCAAGTTTAGAACATTCACCTGGCTATAATCTAAAGAAAATATTTCCTGATATGATAAAAATGCAAAAATATTATTTCTTTTTTTATCTTTAATGATCTTTAGAATTTATAAAGTTTATCAAATCAATTAAAATTAAAGCTATGATTTTTAATTATAGTATTTTTCTTGAGGTTATTTTTTTAAATAAAATCTTTTGTTAGAAGTCTCAATGGATTTCTTTTTATAAACAAATTTAATAAAGATTAAATTTAAAATTGTTTATATTTATATAAACAATTTTATATGAGTATTATTAAAATTATTTATATATTTTTTTTAAATATAATTATTGATTGGCACAAAATTTTCTTCAAAATTAATAGAAATTTGAAAGAAAATTATGAAATAAAATGTTTAAAACTTTAGTCGTGTGCTACCATCTATTAACAGGTTTTAGAACTATCTATAGAAATCTCGTACTTACGTAGAAAATATTGGATGTACGAGTTGTGAAAGCTAAGTTGACAATGACAATCGAGAAATTTGTAAAGAAAAGTCTTCTTTGAAACGTTTCTGTTAATGGAGTATTTGGACAGAAGCCATTTGTTTCTCTTGACAGCTAAACTGATTGAACACTGCAATCCATAAAATGACCTATATTCTTTAAGTGCAGAAATTCTTTTATCGTTAACTCACATATGAATGATGACAATTTAAACGAAGATAAAGAATTTTCGATATTGAATTTAGTGAAAAAATAAACAAGTAAACAAAACTTTGCAAATATTATTTATTTTTTTTATTTATTTTTCTTTCTCATTTATTTCAGCCGTCATGGACAGATGGCGTTGATTTTCGACTGAACTTGAAAATTTATATGAATATATAATTAATTAATTAATATTTATTTCGAAAGTAAAAAATAAATAAATAAAAGAATATCTGAAAATCACTTTGTGTATATAATAAACTGCTGATCAAATTTTCATTAATATACCATTTAAAACAGATAATTATTTGATATTTTAAAAACTTACCACCAGATGGCAAGATTGTTTTCGCCCTTTCTCTTATCGCATATTTTTCATTTTTAAAACTATTTAAAAAATTTTTGTTTAAATAATAACTTTTAATAACAATATCTGCATTAAGAGAATACAAGGTAATTTCAAAATTCTATTTTAACTTAAGGAATTTCACTCCATAAATGGCTTTAGAAACAATTTTTAAATGTTATATCTAATCTTTAGCATTATATATCATATTTTGCGTTAAAGAAATTTACTTAAAAAATAGAATTATTGGAATAGTTCATTAATAAATAATGTCAGCTCTATTAATAGATATAACATTTTGTGATTTTTTTTCCTGTTCTTCAATAATATAGCTCTTACTTAATAGCTGTGACATCGATTTATCGTATTTCGATTGAGAAAAGAAGTAAAAGTTAGGTGGAGAGATATTATATGGTAAAATTTGTATGTAAGGGATATCATAAATTCACAAAATTGCACGAAAACCTTTCAGAATATCCAGAACTTTCGAAATATGGTGTATTTTCTAAGTAAACGGTTAAAAAAATAACGTAAAATTATGTTCTGAAACAACTCAGAAAGTTCTAGAAACAAATTGTCAAGAGAATTTTTCCATAATGTCCGAAAATACCATTTTGTTCAGAACATTTGAAGGATGTTTTCTGAAATTCGATGTTACTGCAACTTTTTGTTAAATTAAAATGTTTGCTTGAATAATACGCTAAAAATCCTTGAGATTTATCGTATTTCTTATGTATATCGTTTAAAAATTAATTAATTTAATTGATTTCTTCATTGTTTCGTTATTTCTTTGCTTCTGTATATGTAGCAAGTGTAAATGATCAAGCTTAAATCAGTTTTATAAAAATTAATCGCTTTTCTTTCAATAACCAAAGGCATTATAGTTTGCATTTCGGTTAATTTAATGTGTATCGTAAGGATCAATGATATTAACCCTCTTATAATGAAAATAATCTTATCGCAAATAAGAATTTTTGAGACGAAATCTTTCGAGGGGAGAAAATACTTAGTTCACCTTTTATTCCAGGTCAAAAGCAATCGATCAAGCACATGAAAAATTCTGTGCGTTTGATCGATATAATTTACATTATAGTTTAATATGATTTTTTGCATTATTAATACGGACAGCATTTTTCTTAATTGTTATTTTAATTTATCGTTATTTCTGTAAAAACAATGATCATTTCAGCATTTTATTAATTAAGACTAACGTGGATAGATGGCGCAATACAATTTTATACTTTTCTAGATTCTCTATTTTTCTAAAACCATTTCTTTCTCTTTAATTTTTCTATGTAAAATTTATAAAAATCATTATTAATAATTAATAATGATTTATTTTATAATCATTAATAAATCATTATTAATAATACAAGGCGTTTTAAGTCATAAATAATTTTTCATAATTAAACAATACTATAAAATTTAATTTTATCCTATGAAAATTATGTTAGTTTATGAATATTTTGCTGTATAGCATCTAAAATAATTTTATATTAAAATTTGTGCATAGAGAAAGTCCAGTAAAAAATTTTACCATCTGTTCAAGCAGAAACTTTCATGCAAAACAAATAATCTTTACTAAAAACTACATAAAATACGAAAAATGAAAATTATAAAATGTATAAATACCACAAAAATCTAACTAAAATTATGTAATTTTGTATCGGGTTTTAATCTAGATAATAGATTCCATAATTTAACCTCGCAATAGCATTTAATCTAGATAATCTAATATCATCCACCACTTTATTGACTCATCATTCTTATTTAACATTAAATCATAGGCAAAGCTAAACTTATCTGCTTTATCTCGTTTATAATCTAATAAATTATCTGCTCTCGCTTTATTAAAGAAGAAGAAAAAATACAAAAAAATATATAGAGCATGCAAAGTTATTTAATTTGATAATAAACACGGATTATGTCAAAGTATTGAGGTAATTATTTCTAGTTTTAAGCTTACATCAAGGTAAGATTTAAACGAGTTCTGAAAAATTATGCCGGGTTGATATTTAAGCAGGTTGCATTTATTAAAATTTATCGAAATTCGTAGCTGTTACACATACGCAAAAAAAAATTATCGCCTTAGCTAATACGTATTAATAACTTTGAATTGAATTATGTCTGAGATATATGATTTTTTCTTTTTTACATTGAGAAATGCTTCATGAATTGTTGTCGTTCCTGAAGAGGTAAGATGTTAATACTTAATTTAATTATTTCTATAGCGTTTTATTATAAAATGAGATGAATTATTAGATAATCTTACAGTTTTTTTTCTTTGCAATGAGAACACCCATAATAGGAAATAGAAAAATTCCGTTATTTACTGATGAATCGTTACTTGTTACAAATACTATATGCATTGCAACACTTGCAAAATGCAAAAGTTAATTAGAGTTACAACAGAATTTCCAAAATGATTTTTGCTTATTTAAAAATAAAAATTATTAGTATTATTATTAAATAAATCAATTTGTGTTATATTTTAAAACTTGTTTGAAGAATAATTTTATTTGTGACTAATAGATGGCACTAAATTTTTATACCAGACTTTCAAATTATACGATAAGAGTAATTTTTTCTTTTTTTTATAGAATGGAAAAATTTATAAAAGAAAATATTTAAAAATTTCATAGAGAAATTTAATAATAATTTAATAATAATAAAATTTTTCTTATAAAATTATATAAGACTGTTTCTGTTTATTAAGAAAAATCCTACTTTATTTTTTGACTACTTATAAAAAAATGATTATTTTATTAATTTACAGTTTATGTTTTCAATGGTAAATCAAACAATTTAAAAAAAAATTATAAAATAATTAAAATTATAATATAGTTCTGTATATTAATATTATTTCTTACTACTAGATGGCACGATTATTTTTAAATTTTAGTTTGACATTTTATTCCCAGATGGCACCATATTTTTGTTATATTCTCAAAAATTTCCCGATGAACGTAATTTATTTGAAGGAGAGAAATTATTACAAACGTCGAGTTCTTAAAAAATAATTTTATTGAATGAATCTTATTTTAAACTGATATATATATAGCTTATATATGTCGAATATCTTTTAATAACAGGCGTATGTAATCCACTACGCAGCAAGGAAAGATGTGATAGAAAGAGACAGGGTTAAGCCTTATCAGTTCCATTTTGGAGACTGAACTGGATAGTTATAATGTTATAGGACCACAATTTAATTATTAGACGACAGTCCAGAAAGAACGCAGACCCCCTATTGTCCGCTTTAGATCCGTTCAACTGACCATCCCTCCAGACGTAACAAATATAATTAAGTTATGACACATTTGTGTGTGGTTCTGCTTGTCTGTTATCATTATCCGTTAACCATTGGATTGACGTAACTCAATAGAAGTAATTTTGTGCTTTATGCCAAGGCCTCGTTACGTTTCCGACTTGTTAAACGCCAAAAAGATGTTTCGAGCTGCGAATTACCGCTGTTTTTATATCGTTTCTACGTAGGGATGGTACAAGCAGCAATTGTTTTTTATGTTTTACCTGCATTATCCGGATAACTACATTTTCTCGAGTGTAAAGCAATAAACCACGGTTTAGTAGCAATCTATTAATACGATGGCAAGTATGGTACTTTTAGCTGTTGGAGGTTCTGCCAGAGTAGCGAACAATGGAGCCAATGGAGCGTTACTCGATCCTGAAACAACTTGTCAAGGATTCCAAATCTGGTGACAGAACGACCAACCAGGATTAACAATAGATCTATCGGCGAATGACTTACTCGGATGTGTAAAAATACAGCATACAAAATGGCTTTTTATCGTTTGCTAACTCGGTACCATGTAATGCCAGGTTTTTTCTTTTCCAACTCTGTTTAAAGAATACTGAAAATGCAAATCACAGAAATTATCTCCTGTAATATATTTAGGAGTAGGAAATCTAAGCATTACCATTACGGTTTTCTAACTTGTTCAAATAATCTTTTTTTTTCTTTTACTCTGTTCTCTTCATCTCCTAAATCAAATACTCCGAAGCAGACTCTCCCTCAATGTCAACACCAGTGACATTTATTGTTGGACATAAATCACTTCTCTTATTCTTGCTGGTAGGCGTTAGACTTGGATGGAATCAGTTCATATTGACAGGAGGAAAGTTACTAAGCGTCTGCATCAATATGGGGCATCTACTGCTTAAATGGACTCATTCATTTCAAACTCTAAGCTCGTTTAAACAAGTTAATATACTCAAATACACTCTCCGACTCTTTTAACGCTGGTTAATCTTAGACGTTTACAAAGCTCTATTTTTCTCAACTTCCTACTATAATTTTTGATTGATAAATCTTGCTCGTATGGAGGTGAATCTTTCAACATTCTCTAATTGCTTTCGCAACTTGCATATAAAATGTATAAAAATTGCAAAGATGAAATGGAACGAGACGGCGCAGATTTACTGTTTCTAGAAATTTTCCTGTTTTGAAGCATAACAAGCCTTAATAAAAATGCAAATTGCATACGATTTTAAAAAATTCCAATGGATCGATAACATTTCCCGATTTTTTTTTATTTCCTTTTTGTTTCAGGACAGACAGCTGTGTTGAAAGGAAGCTTTTGCTTATCCAGCCAATCTCAGTTCAAGCAAGCTCCATTTAATCTTTAAAGGAACAAATCGCCTATTCCTCCCATCTCACCACTTACCCTAATATCACTTAGGAGCGTTTAGAATTCATTACTTTGTTGGGGATAATGGTTTGTGACGCAACTGTGGTTAGCCCCAGTTTAGTTTCCAGCTCACGACACATTTCGATCCGAGAGCAGATGCGGATTGATATCATGAATATTTTATTACTTTGCATACTTAACCATTACTCATCTTTGTACTGTCAGATAAACAATTATTTATAGACGTGTCGATTTGTTTTGTTATGCGGTATGCCCCACCCTTCTCTTTCATGGCACGGTACGCAGATGGCCTCCCCCTGTCCGGCTACAATGCTACTGTATGCCTGGTTCTGTACTGCACCATCTGTTGTACTCGTCTGTCAGGTACAGTGACTGACATCCATGCTATATATATAACAGAAACCAGGCTTTTCACAATCACTGGTTAGACTTATAGCTAACAGATTATCTGGGTTAATCAAATAAAGTGAATTCTGTGTGGAAATTCAATAAAGCATTGCTAGATACTCAAATACTATGGATAAGTGGAAGGTATATAATTAAACCAGAAAGTATTAAAGTGTTGATACCGTCCAGAACATTTAAAGACTTCAAAATTAAAAAAAAAAGAAAATTAAAAATAATACCGCAATGCTTACAAGTCGTGCAGTGAAGCATCACCCGCATTACATGTTTTAAATTTAAAACAAGGGATTTCTTGTAAATTAATGAAAACAATTGGCTAAAATTTTGCATAGTGATTAATTTAAAAATATTCTTAAGTTTTAATTATATATAGTGCACTTATTTTTATAATTTTTTTTTTAAATTAAATATTTTATGAAGTTTATTTATAGAATCATAAATTCGCTTAAACAGAAAATAATTGCGAAAATGAATAAATTAATTAATAAAACAGATTAAAATACATTCAAAAAAGACAATATTTACATAAAATGATACCTTTCATCAAACTTTAAAATTTTAAAAAATTATTTACATTAATTTTAAATAAGTACTATATATAATTAAAAAAAAAACAGTTACAAAGCTTGTACTATGTTTAAAATTGCGACAAAGTATATTAACAGAGCATGGAATGAAAAAGTTAATAAATATAAATAGCAAACAGAAAAATTAAAACTCGAAAATGGATTAATTTAATTAAAATTAAAGAAAAGGGCATAAGTTAATGTAGTGAAAATAAAATTAATATGAGTTCAAACATTTACGGACAAATAAATGTGTGAAAAGGAATGACTTTAAAATCGAGGAATCCTTTTTATTAATGGATAACACGACAAGAATTTAAGAGCGAATGCCACATAAGGTGACAATTAAACAAAATAAATCGCTTCCAACGGATGTAACCAATCAGCCGTTTCCTTCCAGATCACGTGTCCGGGCGTCTGCTTCTGGTCACGATTCGAAAGCGATAACGTTACAAGTAACTATAGCAACCGGGGTCGGGAATTGTTACGAAAAGTGACAAAACCGTAATGATCGAAAAGCGTGTTTGTGACGAACGAGGTCAAAAAGTACACAAAAAAAGCGGTAATAAGCGCATAAAATTGCGAGTTTTGTTTACAGGTCTCCGTGACACGTGGCCTGACATGTACTTTCTTTGTTTTCTGATTATAAAACCCCAATCGATTTTCTACCCTTCCGAATTTGATCCCTAGAACCAATTTTATTAATTAATTATGATAATTTAACAATTAAATTAAAAATACCAAAATTTTATACATTTATATTTGCAAATTAATTGATTTATCAGTTTCTTTAAAATTAATTAATTTCAACAAATTATTGTGTATTAATTACAGTTTAACTATTTAATTAAAAATATATTAATTTCTTATATTTATGTTAGAAAAATTATTAATTCATTCTTTAAAATCGATCAGTTTCCTTAAAATTAATCGATTTCATCGAATTAATTACAATTTAACAATTAAATTAAAAAATATTTAAAAATTTTATAAGTTGATTAATTTCCTTAAAATCAATCAGTTTCTTTAAAATTAATTAATTTCATCATATTATTGTATGTTAATAGCAATTTATCTACAGTATTAGATTAAAAATCTATCAATTTCTTATATTTACGTTAGAAAATTGATTAATTCATATTCTTAAAATCGCTCAGTTTCTTTAAAATTAATCGATTTCATTGAATTAATTACGATTTTAACGATTAAAGTAAAAAATCACTAAATTTTATACATTAATGTTAGAAAGTTAGCTAATTAATCATTATAAAAATTCCCTAAAATTAATTAATATTTCATAATTAAGCTAATTACTATTTTTGTTGAAATAAGCATATTAATTTTAATTATTTAAGATTGATCAAATGTATAAATTAAATTTCAAACTTAACAATTGCAATAATAATTTAAATTAAAAATTTTTTTTTCTTCTTTCATGTTTAATATTTTTTTTTTTTATAATTTTAAGTGTATAAAAAATATTAATCATAAAATTTTTTTCTACAATCGAGTGTTTATCGGTTCCATTTTCGTAAGTGGAAATCTATACAGTATATGTAACGTTAATACTACGGAAAAATAAAGAAAATTCCAAATTCATGCTATGTATCGTTTAAATTTATAGATTTACCGTATCGTAATTCATTTAATGATAGGTTAAAATATAGAAATTTCCAAAAAAATGGAAGTTTTTAGCGGGAGATGATATTTATGGAACTATTGTTAAGTAAATTTCATCAGTTTGTATGCATTAAAAACTATGAATGGCGATTCTTCCAATTAACAATTCATTATTCTCTAAATTATATACAATAATAATTATAATCAGAAAAATTTATATATGTATACTGTATGAATAAACTTATATTCTATGCATAAACTGGCAGTTCATAATAAATAAGATCTTTCAATACTTAGATTATTTTTATGTTTTCTTCAGTTGTTAATCTTTAAACCCTTCTTTTTTTAATTCTTTTATGCACATAAATAAATACCCTCGATATAAAAATCAAATATTAATTTTATTTCCTGAAGATATTTTATTTTATATTCTATATTTTTATCGATATAAAAGCTTTTTATTTTCTAAAAATATTTTTTATATAAAATGACCTTTTCAGAAATATTTATATTTATTTGTTCTCAATTATTAATTATATTATTGTAAAATTCCTATTTATTATTATTATATTTTTTAATTATATTATTGTTGTCATACATATCAACACTGATAAATATCTCATGTAGTTATGAGATCTATAGAGATTATATATATAGAAGAGATTTCTTCGAGCTCATTGTTATTGCTACAATGTTGTTTCCCCATATCACGTAACATTAACAGCTTGATACTCGGATACGCTTGTAGACTTCGTTATTAAAACATTCCACGCTATTCATTACAGTATTTTGCTATAGAAAAAATTTGAATCTCTACATATAGATTTCTTGCTAGATATGGTTAACGAATAACAAACTTGTGGATGCCAAACAGTTTAATTTTACTACTTCTACGCGCGTATTTGTCTTTAAGATTTTGAAAGTTGCTTATTCACCGGATAACGCTCAAAGGTATTTTAAAATATTGAGATCAGAACACTGTCGGGAATATAAAGAAATTTTATTATTTTTGAAGTAATTCTGGATCGAATTGCTGCTGTTGAAAAAATGATATTTTTCAAATTTTCGGCATTGTTTAAACAAAAGTTAAGAGGATTAAACATTGATCAACAAAGTGCAATCAATTTGTTGGATTTATTTTTATTGATGTACAGATAATTATACATTTTCATCTTCTAGGTTGCTTTCGCATCTAAGGGCAAAAACTTAGCATTTTTCTGTCTGTTATGATAATTTAATGCGGTATAAAATTATTTGATACAGGTATAATTTTATTTTATTCAAAATTTATGCTGTAAAATTTTTAAGTTCTCTAAAATTAAAAACAAAAATTATTTCTATTTTTCTCTCTGTTGAGCTTCGTGGTGAGAAATTGGGAAATTTTAAGATTATTAACGATCGGTCTCATTTCGTAAACTGAATTAAAAAATTCAAAAATAAAATAAATATTAATTTTTTAATTCGTTTCAAATTTTTCAGAAAATTTTTCTTAATAAGTATCATTTTTCTTGTCATGTTTATGATTAATTTATCGAGTTTTTTTTTTTTTTGCAATAATTGGATTATACTTCACGTAAAAGATAACAGGAAAAAAAGAAACTATCATTATTTAATCAAATCCTTCAACGTATTGTTTATAATTCAGATAAATCAACAGTTATTCATGACAGAGGAGATAATTTTCTAGACAACCGAACGAATCTTTTCTCGCATTTCTGAAAGGATGTGCCATTAGATGGATATTTTTCCCTTGGAGAGAAAATCAATTATACAAATGGATAAGGTACATCCTATGAGAATGACTCTATTTAGCGCAATTTTCCGAAGAGATACTCAGCACACTTGGGTGATTGGATGCGAATTTCATTTAAATCTTAATTCCGTAAATTATTATAACTATTTCTTTCACAGATTTTCACGTATAGGATAAAATATTAATGACATAATTTTACTTCATTACAAAACTTATCTATAATTACTATTAGTACAAATATTACTAACGATGCAGTATTACTATCGATACTAGTTAACTGCGTTAGCTAATGATACAATTAGTTCTACCGAGACTCAATTAGTATTAATACTAACGCTAACAGAATACTATCTAAACTGGAGTTTAATTATTAAAAATATAACGTTACTATTTTAAATAATTTATTAAACAATAACAAACTCGATTAAAAAAATATTATTTTCTTCTAATTTAAAAAAAAAACACTTCATTTTAAAAGAATGACGTCTTTCCTGTGCGGCTTCGAACCTACAAGGAAAACAAACTTGCTAGGGGCCAGCTGTTTAAACTTTTAAAAAGTTAAATTTTAAACGCTTAAAAGATTAATTTTTTAATGGATAATCTTTTTATCCACCTTTAATTATTAATAAGCGAGGATTTTTCGTATAAAATTTCAATTAAACTAATATTTTTTTTTTTCAAAGCTTAAAAACGCGTTGTTAATTGAGCGCCGTTTTGTTTATTAATAATTAAAGAAAGTTTTTTATTTAAATGATATCTGTTGTCTTTTCGTTAAAAATTATGAAAAAATTCATTACTAATTTTTTGGGGAATATTTTATAAATTTTCTTAATGACAAAGGGAGGAAAACTGTGCAACTTGTGCCACATTAAATCCTTCTTCCGGTTGCGCATGCCTCGTCTTATATATAATGAAAAGGCACCTCCTCTTGCCTGCTGCACCTCTTTCCAGTGGACACGTTCTCAGAGGTGGGTGTGTCAACATAAGCAGCTTCCCATTCCCACTATCGATCATAGCAACTCGACTCCAGGACACCAACCGGACATTTGATGACATATACTCACAAATTTATCGGTCGGAGAAAAATACAGCACTTAACAAAATTAAAAGTCTTCAAGCGGCTTAGCTTATACATCACGGCAAGAGCCGAATATCCATGTACTCCAGACTGAGGTAGAGATGACGAGAATACCCACCATGTGTACACCGCTTGATACTGATCTACTGTTGACTCTACTTTCACGAAACAAAGCGTTAGAAGGTCAGCATTTTTAATTTTTTTTTCTTCTAAATAATATTATCTCAGTTTATAAATATGGATATCAATAATAATCTTTTAATTTTAAACTAGGGGGAAATATCTATTACCTTTTAATCTGAAAATGGTTGCGTTTATGGATGCACTTAGCTAAATTGAGAGTTGATCAAATTATGGGGATGGTCCTACTACTACTATTACTCTCCGTTTTTTTTCTTCTCCTTTTTCCATTCTTTAAATCTTGATTCTAAATGTAATTATGGCACTCCACACGAGAGTATAAACAATATTTCAAATTACTGTTTGCTTTAGCTATTTATTATACTGTAATTTTAGTTCTTGACTTATCTAGTTGGTTGTATATAGGATGTAGCGCACTCGCTTCTCGGATATGTTCCGTAATGGTACTCTTTTACTTTAATCTCCAGATGATCCTTTATGGTTGGAAACTTAAGGTAAGTTATTTTTTGGTTAATTTTAATTAAAATTTCTCTGTTCGCTACCGAGTTTATGTATGAGAGAAGTTCCATTGTATCTTAAATCATAATCTCCAAAAAGAATAGTTGTCTCACTTTATTCCATCTATCTTACACGTTTCCTGTAAAACAAACAAATAATTTAACGATTCTAATTAATAAAACTTGTTTAAAAAATATATCAAATATATATATTTTATCGCATTGTTTAGCTTAAATTGTGTTTTAAAGTTGAATAAATTCAACATGTTATGCATTTTGCGTATTAAAATAACTTGCTTAACGCATCAGCAACATCAATTAATTTTAAATTATTGTATATTAAAGCCTATTGAATGCAATTTATAGGCATAAAGGTAAATAATTTTTGTCTTAGTTGCTTAATTTTTTCTTATATTTTTAATCAATATTTCTATTTCTACAAGTATTTTGCGATTTTTTATTTTCATTAATATAAAAGATGAATCAATTTTTACTATCTGCGAGTAATAAGCAGTTTGCTGAAGTAGAGGAATTTTTTCAGATAAATCACTAACAGAGTTCAAATTCTGAGTTTCTTTAATGAATGAAACTAAATTTCGATATATTTATTCTTTCCCGCTCTATCATATGATTTTATGTTTTAGTTTAATCGAAATTTATAAAATTCGAAACGGAAGTCGAAATCGGAAAATAATGATTGACTAAAATATTAAAATTAATCGAACCACAACGACATAGAACAAAATGTAAGTTTATGCTACGTTTTTTTAGAAGTTTTCATGATAGAATCATGATGCTTAATACTCTAAGGCCCGCGTACCAAGAGATACCTACAGTATAAGGATATATTGCAGGTATTTCATTCATTAATAGAGTATAGATAAGCTTTCTAGATCTATATCTGCTATATGTAAAGCTCATATTCGATAAAGTTACTAAAAGTGGCAAACAAGATCATTATCGAAATGATATCAGCTACTTTATATTATCTACAAAATATTTCTTTGTATCGCTTCATCTCAGTGATCTTAAATACTTAAGAATAACACAAATTTAAGTGTTAATAATTGTTTTATTAATGTTTACACTGTGATTACAGCTTTAAAAGTGAGTTTTACATCTAAAATTAAGATCACAGTACAATGTAAACATTAATAAAACTTTAAATTAATATAAAATGCTTCCTGAAGAGACAATTTGTATTAATCTTAAACGCCTCTAAGAGGTACAGTATACGGTAACTACTAACGATAAAGATATATATCTAATAAATCGATTATAAATGATTTTCCGATATATAAATCATCCTGATCAATCCAAAATTCAATCGGTTTAATCTACAAGCAACGCTATTTTATTTATATAATTCAAAATAACTTTATGTCTTCAACTCTCTAGAAACCTTAGAAATAATAAAACGCTAAGTGCTATTGATTTGAAATTTGTTATAATTTGTATTTATTATATTTAGTTACATGTTTTAATAATTTTTTTTAGAAACTTGGATGTTATCTTGATAACCACGAAGCTATAATTTGTTTGGTACTTTTAAATATTAAGTTACGCGACAAATAAAAGTAATAATTAAAGGATTAAGAAGCGCATTTAACTTTCTTTTGATCCTATTTGATTATAGCTATCTTAAGTTACTATATAATTATTTTTTACGAAATGTACTTTAATCGGTATCGCTGTTTATTAAGCTGTAGTGACACGCAATCCAAAAACAGAATTCTAAGTTTTAATCCTTCAAACAGCTACCTGAACACTAAAAAATTACTTTAAGTGTCACTTAATGGGGAAAAATATTTTAATCAACACACGCTAATATTTCGGACGGATAATTCTTTAACATTCTTTGATCGTATGATTTGGGACAGAAAATCAACCACGCCCTCTCCCGAGAGATTTCGATACTAAAGCTATCTGGTCTTCACTTCTACTGCAAAATGTTCACCCCTGGATTTTTTTCATCCAGTCGACTCTTTCCAGATTTCCCAAGAGAGTGATTAGGGGCGGTGCCTCTGATACGTTCAGCAACGTCCCTTAAGGGATTCTCTGACAAATGCACATATGCTGGACCTTTAGTGCCTTCCCTATTATATTCTGCCCCATATCTGCCCTGATAATCGATTTTTTCTTGATTATTTCATTTCATTTTAAAGGTTTATTCTGCTCCACTAGTTAAATATATTTTAATCTACATTCAAAATTATAATTGATTAAAATTATGAAAATATACGCGATTTTTTAAATAATTCTAACAGGTCTATCATTTATATATACGCAGGCTATATATAAATTAGGCCAGTATGTAGTGATGGAGAAATAGGCCGAAGGTGGAGTCCGTAAGAATATCATTTATTAAGGTCTCTATAGAGTAATCTGACCTTATTTCATAAATGTCGAGATGATTTATAATTCACGCTACGTTACAGTTTAATTCATCTCTCAAATTCTGTTCGTGATTTGACAAGCGTATGATATTTTTAAACATCTGAGCAAATCGGCATAAAGACTAAATTTATCTAAAAACGATGTTCAAAAATGTATTTTATTCAAAAAATTCAATCATATCGTTAGGAGAAACAAAAGCTAACAATGTCGCAAAAAAATAAATCTAGAAATGAACTTTTCTAGAATTTTTTATATCATATGTATGTAAATTAATCATTTATGTACATTACCAGTTTTTCCGTTTAGTACAAAAATATCAATTTCTATCTAGAAGATTAAACAATCAATTTCTAGTGTTGAAATTGATAACTATTATACATAAATTACTATTTTAAATTGTATTTAACTGGCTATTGAAAATCAGTTTTTCTAGAAGGATTCCAGATCATTTTCGAAATAGTTTCTAAAATTTAAAAAAATTTCTCTATAACGTTCAGATATGATACGCTAGAGAGAAGCAGGGCATCGATGCTATATGTCAAAAAAGTCTAGGATAAAAAACAAAATAAATCGAATTATCTGCAGGAAATAAATTCGTTGGTTACTTTTTAGACACGATCTTCGTAAATCCTGGGAGAAAATACTATGCTTAATGAGAATGTTCATTTAATTTAAATTTATTAATAAAAAATGAAACTTTGACTAATAATATGCATAAAAAACGAATAATTATTGTTAAGAGATTTTATGATATAACAGTAATTTTTAATTATAATTTTTAATTTGTATATTTTGGAAATAAAATACGAAATGTTTTATGGACCTACAGTTATTTTCAACAGTCGCTACATCAGTTAACTTTCTTCACTGTTTAAGGACACTTTAACGGCTTATATGTAACTTATTATAAGTTAATAAATAGCGAATTCTGTATTATCTCAAAGCATAAAGATCAAGAATATTAGCTAAATCAAAAATCTAAACAGAGTATGATGGATTTTTTCGTATACATTTATTTACATAGAAACAGGAATTTCAAACGTGATTTTTCTAACAATAGTAGTCCTTCTTATTCGTTTTTAATTTACACAATTTTGAGGTCAGTATAAAAGGATATATATAATATATATACAGGAAGAAAAATTATATACTAGACGTTATAATATTTGTGAAAGACGACGTAACGGCGCCACGTAACCGTTTAAAATTTATTTTGTTATTGAATAGGAAATGTTCAATTGAGGATAGATCAGATGTGAAGTGACTCCATTGACCAGCATCTGAGTAGTACTATAATAATTGAGGCTTTGCACTTCCTATATGATTCATGGTTTCTCGTTGCGCGACGTGGGTGTCGAGCGTAGGTGATAAACAACTCCGTAATGAATATGTTTTTATTAATTTAAGAACATTCGGGGAAATTAAAAATTACACGTTATATAATTCTACAAACATTTTTTTATATTTTAAAAGTGTTTTCAAATTTAATAACTTAATTAAAAATAGCAGCCGCGATTTTTAATGGACGTTTCGCCGATGGCATCATCTGCACTAGAGTCGAATTTTAGACATTTAATAACAATAGCTAAGCGAATTATGTTAACTAATGTCTTTTAAAATAAAATCCGATTAATCATAACCTTGTCGAGTTGCATTAACTCACGTTCTTCTCATATTAGGTTATATTGATAGATAGGAATTTATGATCCATTAATACTATAATTATATTGATAAAATTTACAAACACTGTATTGAAAGACTCTGTCTTCGAGATAAATAAAATGTATGCTTTAGAAAAGAGGAGTATTAGTTCTCAAAATCAATGTTTGAACAGTATTAATAAGTACTCCGGAATAGAAAACGTATATATTTTAATAATAAAATTTATTTTTGTCTCTAGATTTTGTGAGGACGCAGAAAACTTACAAAAGCTAAGTCAGACTGATAGAAAAATTAAAAAAACATATAAGATCAATTAAAAAATTGAAAATTTAGATAATTTCTTATTAGATAATTTTGTTAGAATATTGAGAAGTCCGTTAACTTCTGTTTACGTTACATTGCACCATCCTATTCATTCTAGTTGACGTAGTGCATTCAGACGGTTTCACGTTAGGGAGACAGTCTGTCCAGGTGTATGTCTGTCCAGTTTATCCTGTTGTAGACTATGTCGTTTATCAGTTTGGCGACTCTATACTCTTCCACTGCTCGGTGCAGTTTATGGTAGTCATCCCTTTAGCGCGGGTCATACAGACAGATGTAATCATCGTGGCGGAACGTCGATTCTGTATATACCTCAGATCGTATCGGATCAGTGCAGTCGCTTGCCATTTGGTCCCTAGAGAATTGGAGCCACACAGTTCAACCACATCTCAGCTTTTCCGCATCCGGAGCATCTTCTGCACATCGCATCTCAACGATTCTCTCCGATAGAAATTGCTATCGGCTGCATTATACTCTGCTACGACTAGTAATACCGTAGATAAAAAAATAAAAGATTTTTTTTAACTATCACGAGATTAAAACGTTAACTGTTCCGTCTGAATGGGGTAAAGAGGTGTCGATCCCTAGACAGCCACAAAAGTGCTCGATGACGTTAGATTAGAACTGATAACCTCGAGTGAAACCGTAACTACTTAATCATATTTACGAGCATTTCACAAGAATAAAATCCAAGAAAAGACGATTTTTCTTACACGATTTAATTCACTTTACCGTAATTAAAAATACAATTTGAGAATGTTTAAAATATTTACGAATTTCTTGTGACGAAAACACTAATCATTTTTAATTTTATTATTTTTATTACACAGCATCTTTATGATTTTTATTTGAAAAATTATTTTTCAAAAATACTTGCCGATAACTGCTTTATACTGTGCGAAAATAATAAATCACAAACAATTTTATCCATAAAAGTAGATAATTCTCGTAGAGAAGATATATTTGTCCATAAAAAAAGTAAAATATTGAAGAGCAGTAGTTGTATTCCTTCCTAAATATTTCGTATAAATTTATTAATACTTTAATGAATTAAAACGGTTAAATGGGCATTTATATAATTGCTTTAAATAGGATCGCACTTATGCGTATTGTGATTCTTAAGCTGTAAAATTTAAGAGGACATCCTCAAATGAATTATATATACTTATATATATTTTAGTGAATCATGAGATTTCTTGTAACGAGAGGTCCTAAACTGTAACTCGTATAGCTTATAAGTAAATCCGGTCCTGGTTTTACATGCAGTCTAAAAGATTAGCATTCATAGAATAACTTGGTTGATCAAGATAATTTTAAATTTATTTCAGTTGCTTTAAATTTAAGTGTAAATTTCAGAAGATTTAGAAGTAATTCGTTTCCAAAGGAAAATAAATTTAAAAAATTGTGATTTTGTACAATTATTTAACGTTTAATATTAAATTATGTTATCTGTAGGATCGATTATTGTAAAAATGAGTAAATTAAAAAAATTGATTGTTTGCACACAGTTAAATTTTATTAAAATATTTTTAACTTCAACTTGTTTGTTTGTACATTGCTCCCACTTTTAGCATTTCTGAGAAAAGTTCCTGAAAACATTCAAGTTTTTCATTAAAAAAATTGTTTTCAAATAATAGGCATTTTATTATCAACGACTTTATTGTGTTTTTGTTTTTTTTTTATTAAAAAATATAAAATTTCATGAAAAATGTAAAGATTTTAATTTGTTTGAAAATTCAAGCTTGGTTTTTTTTCTTTTTTACAAAATTATCAAAATTAATCCTGTTCGAATTTTTAAAACATCACGAAATTGCTATAATCTAAAAAAAAAAAAATCATAAATATATTTTTTGTACGATGTGCATAAAAAATTGGAAGATAAGAATTTGCGTTCATTCATCATTCAAATGATGACTATGCTTTTCTTTAAAACTGAAAAATTAAATTTTCTCGCGTCACATATATATATTTTCTTGTTTGTAGTAGATTTTAAATTTGCTAAAGTGTCCATTAGTATGAGAGGGAAGTCAAGAATTGCCAACGTTGGTGATGGATCGAAGTGAAGGGAGCCCATACTTTACAACCCACAGAGTGAAAAGTTCAACTGAGAAATTTAAAGTACGAACGACCATTAAAGAGTCGGCAAAACGACAAACCATCAATCAACTTGTGAGTGACACAAAGACCAGGTGTCGATGCAATTTCTAAAATAATCCAATCGATTTTTAGTTTATCTAATTTAAAAATGTTCCTATAAAAAACACTTGAAAGGGAATTTTAAAAGATAAGTGTTTAATATTCCAAAGCTGAATTGATAAAATCTGAAACATAACTACAGAAAAGATTTGAATCTGCATCAGTAACAGATTTTTTTGCATTTTAGTTTGATATGTAGAATGGAAATTATCGGAGATATTTAATATTTCATTAATATAACAGAATCTGAGAAAATTTTATATTGTGGAAATGAATCTTCTATAGTTAGAGTAAAGAAGGAGTTTTCACAGATCATCAATTTTACAAGAAAGTTGGTTTTTTTTTTAATTATTTTTCTTCGTCTGTTTCATTCCTTTGACTAGTTCATTTTTAAATATTTTTTGTACTTTGTCTGATCCGCTTTTAAATATTCAACTTTTTTACTTTTCACAGTCCACTTTTAAATATGCCTTTTTTGTACTTTGCCTTGCCACTTTTTATGTTGCTTTGTACTTTTCCTAGTCTACTTTTAAATTTCTCCTTTGTTAGAGTAAAGTCCACTTTTAAATATACAGTACCAAGTTTTATCTATTCCACTTTCAAATATGTTTCCTTTGTATTTTGCATAGCCATTTTTACTTTGTCTTTTCCACTTTTAAATATGCCTTCTTTATACTTTGCCTAGTTTATTTTGAAGGCATAATTTGTTCTTTGCTTAGTTTCACTTTGTATGTTCCTTGTTTTTCTTTATCTAGTACACTATGTATACAGTACAACATTTCCTTTTTACTTTGCCTAGTCCAGTTTTAAATATGCCTTTTTTTATCTTCCACTTTTAAATATATCTCCTTTATACTATGCCTGGTGCATTTTGTATGTCTCCTTTGCACTTTGTCTATTCCTCTTTAAAATATACTCTTTTGTGTTTGATTTTTATCTCCTTGCCCTAGTCTAATTTGGACCATAGAGAACCTGCCCAATAGGTTTTGAAGATGAAATTTCGAGCTTTGAATATCTCTATGTAATAATAATAATTAAGTGAACAGAATGAGTTTGTAATCAAGAATATACTCGAAAAACCTACCAGATTTAATTTATAAAAATTTACTTTTCTCACAAATGAAAATATCAGAAATATTAATTTATATCAGATGGTTAAGGTATCGCAAGCCTTTGAAAAAATTTGATAACATCTCCTTACAGCCATGTTTTCCTGCTTCAAATGTCGTTTTAGCCAGGGGCTGAATATTTTCTTTTAGCTTGAGGAATACTTCGCCGAAATGTCTCATTTTCGGGAAAGAGCGAACTGAATAAAACGAAGATATCATAGAAAGCAAAACACTTGGCAATCTTTCAGACATGTTTATCTAGAATGTTTACTTTCACTAAACAAATTAGAAAACTTTCTGTATATTTTTTTCCCTCCCCTTTAACCAGTTATTACAAAATAACTTCGGTTCGCCTTACAAATAAGAAAGCCTGCAAGCTGTTTGGAATTCTTGTTTTGAAGCGTTTTTAATGAATAATGTATCTGGTTTTTGATTCTTTTGAAATTTTCTCTATGATGTTTCCAATTCATTATAGATTGTTGTTGACAAGAGATGGTATTTTAATTAAGTCTTCACCACGTATTTATAAATCATTCATAGTCGCTGTACATGCACACATAACTTTGATCTGCGTATGCCTATAAATCTAAACATATTATATATTTTTAATGCTGACCTTATGTACACATGGTGACCCTTGCATGTTTAATGATTATCAATTTAATTAAAGGAACTTCCTGTGCAAAACAAACAAGCTTAATACTTGCTTGGTTGCGAATGTATTACTCATCATAAACACGATAGAGCTAAAATTACATTCATCATGCTTGAGTGACGGAAAATCATCGATATTAAGAAAATCTTATGCATATATCGACAGCAATATAAAAAAATCTTAAACATTCTTCTTCGAGTGTGTTTTGAATTAGTGAATGTTCCAATAATGTGACGAAGAGAGTTAGAATGTATGCAATAACAAAAACGATTTCAAGATTGACCACATTAGCTCAATCATTAAAGAAAAAAAAACAGAAAAGACTGAGATTTAAAAGAAGATTTTTTCATTCACATACAAGTTTTCATTCATTCTTAGTTAATTTTAATGAAAGTGTTCATAGAGACAAGCAAATGATCCCATTTTAAAAGGGGGTTGTTAGTTGTATCGCTTGTATAGATAGTTTTCGGTAAGATGCACGACAAACATCTCATTTACTTCCAGTAAAAATTCAATACTTTCTTTCAAGAGCGAATTAATGACAAAGATGCGTCGAAACTTTATTACTTTCATAAGAAGGAAAAGCCGAGATGAGAAGAGACTATTCATTCTTCTGGCATCAATGTTATTGACACAAACCCCACCCAGGTCTTATTAAAGATAAAATCTTTTTAAGAAAAGCAACGTGTAGCTTAACTTCTATTTTGCATGAAGTAGAACCCCGGTGGATAAATAGAAGCAATAAAAAAAAAGATATATCAACAGTAGAACAAAAAATTCTATACAACAAAAGCTACTCCTAATTATAGGTCGGACTCCAATGACTAACAACGGACTCTTCTACTAGAGGTGGGGAAACGGAGGGGGGGAGGCGGCACTTTTGAAACAGCCGCCAAAATCCTTGACGCCTGAGAGGACACTCTAATCAACTCGCAGTCTACCTAAGCCTAATTGATCGGTTAGAATTGTCGCGTTCCTTTCTAAGTCCAATCCAATACAAGCATTGCCTGGTTGATTAATTAGTTTTGGTGTCACATCGAAAACTGTCACAGGGCTTAGGGATTTTCTTAGTGTCTCTGGTTCTAGATATTCAACCCGCTTAGGATTACAAAACTTTCTATTTATTTTGTTTTTATTTTATTTTTTTAAACTTTCTTTTTTTATATATATACTGTATATATATATACTAACAAAGATTTTGTTGTAAATCCATCTTGATGCGATTTTCCATGTTGGAAACAACCCTGAAAGAAATCGGGTATAAAAGAAACAGCGTGCGAGTTTCCAATATATTTACTTCGCGATTTTTTCTTTTTTTTGTATAAAGGATTTTAAAATATATTTTTTTTAATTTTATTTAGAGATTTAGTAAACGTTATTTTATCGTTTTAATGCTTAAATAAATATCGATAGATTCACTGCGATAACATATCGGTAACAGAATTAAAAAACGAATTATCTACAATTTAAAAAGTCAATGGATAGAATATAATGTGCAAAAGAGATCTGTACAAGGAAGTATTACTCTTGGGCATCGATGCAGGTGCATCTCATTGAGATACTCTAAACGTATATGTTTATGGGGTTTTCAGAAAGTTGACAATGATCGAGGAGTTCACAAACTTCTATTATTTGGAAGTGCGATCCGTTTTCGTGTTTCTGAAATAAAAAAAAAAGTTAAAGATAAGGATGGACTAAGTTTATAAATAAAGCAAGTGACTAAATCTTCACATTTCAAACAAGTTTTTTAAAACAGACTTTAACTCGTATTTAGTTGTTGCAAAAAGGAATCCAATTAAAAACGGAAGAAAATATTAATTATCAATAATGGTAATTTTAATTATGGGTAATTGAATAATTTAATTCCCGTCTGAGGTCGAACTGGTTATGGGGGAGAGGTCTAGTTATGGAGACACCTGCTGCTCAATGAATCACCTCATCTGAGCCAAACTCGAGGCAGATGGCCAACGGCGATCAGCACGTGGCCAAATGTCGTGCATATCTCACCGACCTTAACCAAACTCTCCAAATGCTTTGCTCTTTTCCACTCTCTCTGTTGCTATGGTGACACGTGTGACACTCGCGTGTTTGTCTACAAACCCCAAAGGCCGAGGATGAAAAATGGACTTTTTTCCTGATGCGATAGCTTGCAAAGGATAAAGATTCGGGTGGAATGTTGATTTAGAGACTGCAGACTTTTAAATTATTAATGATTTCGGTGTTAAATTAATAAATTTAAAAGTATTTTTACTTCTGGAAAAGCCTCAGATTTCGAGATCTTCGCTGGAAACGATCGGTACGATTCACTTTCCGGTAAAACGGAAAAATTATAACTTTTTTTGCGGTTAATGTCGGCGATTTAAAAAAAATGCAGTGGTATTGTTCCCGATGTGTAACGTTCCTTTAGACCTGATTGGAAGTTGGAGTATCAATATTCGTGATCCAATGAGAAACGAGCGTCGATCGACCTCTGCACCAGGTTAATTAGTCTGGTCGTTTGCGCTGTTACCCGCAACTGCATCCTTATTGACCATCTGTCACGTATTGTTACGTGACGAGCAGCCACGTGACCTACACTTCACGCAATGTTGGATGCGATAATATCATTGAGGTTTTCCTCTGGCAAATTGGGAAACGAACTTTCAACAGGGTTAAGATCGAGAACAACTCTCCACTAAACTTCGTTCATTGTCCAAATTAGCCAACAGTTGATCTTTTTCTGCTTTGTTAGGACAAGTTATAAGATGGCATTTTCATTAAATTTGTCTGTAGCATCCTTTCTACAACATTAGAAATCTATCTCGATTCGCTCTTACTGAGATAATGACTTTTAACTTTTTTACGGAATTTAAAAAGCGCAAAAACGCAAAATCCGGGATTAGTTTAAATAATTATTATGGGTTTTTTTTTATTTAAATTCTCTCGATTATTTAATTTTTTTTCTCTCATTAAGTGTTATATCTGAATGGAAACATATTAATTTAGCAATATAACATGTTTTTATAATGTTTTTTTTTATCATCATTATTTTAATTGTAAAAATCTGCCAGCATTTAGAATCTTTAATTTAGTTCAGTACGAGCATATTATTACAATTAAAATTAAAAAAAAGAATAAATAGGCATTATTAAAAAAAGGCAATATTGATGAATTAAGATGATTTCATCGGAATACAAAGCATAATAAGAATAAAATATGAGAAAATTTTAACAGACAAGTTCTGAAGAAATTTCTTTTCGAAAAGTAAAGGTTTTTATCCTCTATTTTTTTCTTCAAAACCAACTTCTTCAGCTTGAGATTAACAAGAGATATTAAACAGCTTTCAAAAGCAGTTTTAATATCTCTTGTTAAGGAGATGAATAATTTTATATCTAGTCATGGACAGTCGATGACCTCAAGCAAAAAAAAAAAAAAAAGTGCAGTGATTTTCTTCAGCGATAAGCCGTACAGGTGATACAGGTGTGAGATGAAACTCAGACAGGTGTTTTTATCTTCCGTGACATTTTATATCCATCTTATATCTCTAAACCTTATCAAAATTGTTAAAATTAACAAGTTATAAAAGTTTTTTTATCCTTACTATTTTAAAACCATTCTATAGAGCGTTTAGTTCTGTCGAAATAATATTTTTATAGTTCGACCACTCGTATTACGCCCTAACAAAACCGATTTAATATCTAAATTAAAACTATATACAACAGGAAAACTATAACATAATTTTCATTATCGAATCTGAAAGAATGTTTTTGGACTTATTCTTATAGGTAATCCCGTCGTAAATTAGAAGATGGAGTGCTTATACTTTATCATAAAATTATATAGCGAAAAATTCGGCTTTTTATCGAGAGGGGGGAAATTTTTACAAGAATTATTGATTGTAACATGGACTAGATTCAATTCGGTTTGAAATGGCTTGGAAATAACTTTATTGTTTGCGTTCGTTCAACCGTTGGATCCGATGAATATACGTGGATCCAGGAAAAGTTCTTCTAGAACAAATAAATTCGGAAGATTGAGTTAGAACAAATAAAATTAAGTAGGGCAAAAAGATTGGTAATATCAACACAGCTATTGACAGTTTGCCAAGGAAAGTAATTTTGAATAATTTAGGGTTTGATTCTAAAATCCGAAACCAATCATTTAGCCCATTTTACACCTCATAAATGCTATTTTTAAGTTTATCTCGATGAAGGTCTGAAGAACCAATCTTGTATAATAATAACAATAACCTAGTAGATTAACTAGAGTAATGGTTAATGCGTGTATTACTGCATAACTCTCTACAAAGTTGTAATTTTTTTTTTAAATCTATTATTAACAACATTGTTTTTTTTTTACTTTACAATTCAAAGTTAAAGTGAATAACACAGATCAGAGTATGAATCTCTGATTTATATGTTTCGGCATTAAAAATTTCAGTAAAATGATAAGTATAGGCGCAAGATAATTTCTTTTATTACTAAGATTATTATTATTTAACTGTTATTCGAAAGTTATTTTATCATTAGGAAGTACGATACGATAATAAAACTTTCATTATGATTTATAGTTTATCTCTTGATGGAAGGAGTCATTTACTGTTTAGCATTTTCATGTTTTGCAACCGTGTAATTTCAATTTAATTTTATATCTTTCGAATTCTCTAACGTTGATTTATTTATTTTATGTATTAATTTCGATTATAAGTTTACGGAGAAAATTTGTAATATAGTTAAAAATATCAGATTTTAAAAATCATGCCACTAATAATTTACTGTTATTCGTATATAAGTAATAAAAAAATTTTAAAAATATTGATACGTTTCTGTTACAGATTTTGATTTCGTAAAGTGTTAAATATTTTAATATCATTCATTATTTATTTTAGAAGTCATACATCAAAAGTAAAATTCTGATATTTAAATTTCAAAAGCCAATAAATATACACTAACTCACTAAATAGCTTATTATATTAAGTTTCCTGCTTAAGATTCAAGAAAGAAACTTTCCTTATTATATAGGAAACAGTTATATGATTTCTTACAAAACGTGACGCATTAATATATTATAACATATTAGATAATTTATATATTTATTTAACTGCTTGTAATAAATTCTGTATTGTTACATTGAGCTTAGATACCAAAAAAAAATTGTTTAAAATTCTTATAACATTCAAGAAATAACTAATAAAACAGGATTTATTGTGAATTTTTATATCGTCTTTGTGCTAAATAAATTTCTGTTTTACATTATTGAGTCGTTATTGTATCCAATTTGTTATAAATACATCCTTATCTTTACATTTTTAAAAATTACTTTAATATTCTAAAAATAAATCAGTACACACAAATCAATCTGTTTCACACAAGTTATAACTTGTTAAAAATGGTTTTAAATATCTTTTGTAAGAAATATTTCAGTTTCTCGAATCTTAAATTAAATACAATACGTACGTTTTACGAATATAAAAATTAGTTATATGACGTGTACCAAAGATTAATTTAATAACATTCTTCATTATTTAGTATAAAATCGGTTAAAACAGTTTGAACAGTATAAAATTACTATTAAGAAAGCTATATCTATTGATAAAAACTATTATAAAGATTTTTAATTCTCGCTATGATGTTAAATTTATTGTATTAATGTAACGCGTGTTAAACTTTTGATATTATATTAAATATTACTAAAATGCTAAAAAATCAAAAGTTATATGGTTTATTTTAGCTGGAAAATAATCATTTATTCACTAGTTAAACATATTTTATAAAAAAAACTGTTTAGAATAAAATCGAATATTTTAGTATTGAAGCTTACATATTATATAAAATTTAAAGTTTTTACATTCTTCGTTATTTATTTTAATATTTTCAGTTAAAAAAACATATTTTTATATTTATAAAAAACACTTGTAGATATTTGTAACTATTCTTATAGAAAGTTAAGATAAAAAAAAAAAAAGATTATTACTCAATTTGATATATGCTATCATGCTACGGCCCTAATAGCATGTATCAAATTGAAGATCACAAAAAAATTATTAACTTTTTAGATATTTAGCATAATATCTAAAAGTTTAATAGATTTTGGAAGTTCAAATTCTCCTAAATTTTTACTAAAGCAAATATGCATTTTTAAAACTTATTCATAATTTTTTTTATTTATTTTTTAACTTGTTCAATATTATTATTATGAAACAAAATATAGAAATTTAAATATTTAAATCTTCTCAATTATCATCCAGGTTCCAATTCTGATTTTGACTCTAATAAAAATTCCCGTATTAAAATCCTAGCTATGCGTCTTATTATAATTTGTTTGTAACTGAGAGCATTAAATGAGTTTAACAGACGTTATCAATTATGCAATGCCGAATTAAATTACAAAAAAAAAATTAAAAAAAATACATAATTAGGACTATTAATAGTTTTGGTCAATTTTTATGAAATGTCATTAAGCCACAATTATGTAGAATGTAACTAAATTAGCTAAATTAACATTTTTTTCTCTTCACGCTATATACTAGGCAGTCAAATAAGTTATAGTAGAGATTTTAAAAAGGAATCCTATCAAATGCTATTTGTTTTTTTACAGTTTGGAAGCCGTGACAGATGCATAGAAGTCGTAATGTTAGGCGAAAGTGGCCTTGCTAGTCTGCATATCCAGTAACTGCTGACCCTCGACTCCCCTTTCATTTTTACAAATGAGACGTGATGACAGATTAAAACTGATTAGGAGAACTCCTCGTTGACTCTTGTTCAATCGTATTTTAGTAAAAGTAGCCGCACGCATTTTAAAGCACCCTTATCTAATTTCGTCTTTTTAAAAATGGCAAGCTATTTGTCTGCCTTTATAATGAATAAGCACGCTTTGCAAAAGAAGCATACATGTGACCCGTGTTTTTAGCTCTATGAAAAATTCATAGGGTGATAACATAAAGACCGCAGCGAGGATCATTTAAATGGCCAACGGAGTGATCTTTTTTTTTGCTTCGACTCTGCTTAAACAGGTGGGGCATCTAACAATGACCAGTAAGGTAAATACGAACGACGCGTGATCTTTCACGCGTGACACTATTGTCACGCGAGCGTTCACCATCCATTACATATTGGAGGCGGGCGGTTGTTTCATTGGATTGGAGGAAGGGTAGCTCTTGTCGGAGAGGCGGAGTCAGGCAACGATAACAGCTGAACGGTCAGAACAGATAGTGTGTTCCATCTCGACAGGACGGATCTGTCCTCCTGTCCTTTGACCTCTGACCTCTGACCTAACCTTAGTGATGACTGCCTCACGTATTTTGAGTGCCTGTAGTGGTTCGGATTCTAATTTTGCTTCCAATCGCTTCATTGAATCTAATGTTATCAATGCATGTGGCTCGACTCTGTACAAACGTGAGTAGATTTTTAAATAGTGACTCTGAATGATTGTCAGGTTAAATCAAAGATTAAATGATAAGATTTATATTTAGGCGATAATTTTGATTGTCGAACGAGTTTTAAATTAAAAATTTTTTAGAATAAAAACAAGTAATTATATTAGTGCTGTAAGTAATTTTGTTTGCGCGAAGTAGATAAAGCAAAAAGTGATTTTTGTCACATTATAAATTCTTGATCTACCTACATTTCATATTTAAATAGCCACTATAAATATTAAAAACATCGCGTTCTATTTATTGCGATATTAATATTAATATAAATTTATTAATTAGACATATATTTGCTTTTTTCCTACAAAACATAAGAGCTAATATCGTATGTCTTAATAATTTTCTAATTTAAATTATCTATACTATTACAAAGAAAATTTTAACCAATAAAGAAATTAAAATTATTAATTTTACAATAAAAATAGCATCTTGCCACATTAACACTAGAAAAGTTACTTATTGCATTTCTAATACTTTTTAATATACTAATATTTTTTTGAGAATTTTAAACCTATATATATTATATAGTTTTAATCTATATTTTGCAGCAACAATTCCAAAATGTGCGGGATGCGAAAAAGTGATCGTTGATCGATTTGTCTTGAAAGTGTTAGATCGATCATGGCATGCCAAATGCCTCAAGTGTGCTGAATGCCAAGAGAAACTGGTAGACAAGTGCTTTGTGAGAAATGGCGAAGTTTTCTGCAAAGACGATTTTTTCAGGTAATTTAATGAATACATTTTTTTCAGAAATGAATAAAAAGTATAAAAGTGAAAAAATACTTAGTTATATATGCTTGTTTTATTTATTTACTTTTCTTTTTTTCCTAGGCGCTTCGGAACGAAATGCGCAGGTTGTGATCAAGGAATACCTCCTACTCAAGTAGTTAGAAGGGCTCAAGATAACGTATATCACCTTCATTGTTTCTCTTGTATCTTATGTAAAAGACAGTTAAACACCGGAGACGAATTCTACTTAATGGAAGATAATAAACTGGTGTGCAAAGCTGATTATGAAGCTGTAAAAGCACGCGGTAAGGACTTCTACAAAATTCATAACAAATTTATTATAATTTTATATAATTTGATCATATTTTTATATAACTATAGTAATAGTATTGACTTCCTTTTATAATTTATAAAAAATCAAATTTTATTGATTGCTTAAATCGTGCTTTTGTTTTGTTTTTTAATGTCCCATCAGGATATAAGCAATATTTTGAATTTGGTAACACAAATTTAATTCGTTGTTTTAAAAATCTACGTAGGTTTTATTGGTTGTTGTTCATTTTCAAAATTTAAAATAACGGTAATAATTATCAAAGGTTATTAACTAAATTATTATTTTATTACAATATTTATTTTTATTTCATATTGTTAAGAATGATACCTTTAAATAAAATATAAAATTAATTTTTTTATGCTGAAGTATTGGATAAAAGAGATGCAATTCTTGAAATAACAGAAGTATAAATTTCGGAAGAATGGATAATCTTTATTTATTAAATATAATTTTATTCTCATTTTTGTTAAATCATGAGGTTTTCTTCCGGATTAGAGTTTCCATGCCTAACTTTTAACTCAATATTGCTTGGTTTATACTCTTCGCCTCGAATACGATCTCAAGTCATCAGTTTATGATGACTTAAGATCCATTTCCGTGGGATTTGTATAACCTGAGTTGCCCTTAATAATTAACCCCATTTCGGAGGAAATGAGTTGTCTTGACAGAAGAGTGTGATTTGTACATCTAATATATTCAGAAAGGATGTAGCGATGAACAACACTATTAAATAATTAACCTTTCACCCAAAAATTTTCATCATGTGAAACTTAAGACTGATATCTTATTCGCTGGGGCAAACTGATGAGATCTATAATAAAATAATTTATTAATAAGCTTATTTAAATTCAATTTTAATAAAATATATTTAAAAATCGAATTAATTTTACATAAATTTTAAAGTACAGTATGATTTATAAATTATTTCCTTCATCTTTATTGCTACTTTTAGTAGCAAAATTATTAATGGTTTTTTCTAAAATTAATAAATCTTAATTAAGATTTTAGCACTAATATTATAGAAATTTTTAAATTTAATCTATTCTTCAACATATTTTTCTTTTTAAATCAAAATTATTGAGAAGTTTTCTAAAAATAATAAAAATATGCTTCAAAATAGAAAGGAAAAAATCTTTACAAGGAATTAGCATTTCTATTAAAAATCCTAATACCGTAACATAGTAATTTGAATGATTATATAGGATAAGATTTATCTTGTAGCTCAGGTTACAAAAACTCAACAGGACTGAAGCATAGAACATAAAGTGAAAACTGATCTTTTGTAATACCGAGGATTGGAAACTCATATCAAAATTAAAGATCTCCCATGTTTTTCTTTAGTCATACGACACTTTAGGTATTATATACTTCGATTATTAATGAAACACATTCTGTTGTAGAGCAGAGGGGACATCAAAACGACCAAGAACCACAATTACTGCTAGACAGTTGGAGAAATTAAAAAGTGCTTATACAACCAGTCCCAAACCCGCTCGACACGTTCGAGAACAGCTGAGTCAAGATACGGGACTTGATATGAGAGTAGTTCAAGTTTGGTTCCAGAACAGAAGAGCCAAAGAGAAACGTCTGAAGAAGGATACGGGAAAATCCAGATGGAATGAATACTTCCGTCATGGTAATGCCAAACAATCATCAGGAAATTCTACATCCACAAGAGCAACACCGACCCCTGAAGCCAGGAAAGAAGAGATCGATGATCAAGAAGAAGACAGTCAACAAGATGATTCCTTATTTATAGGTGAGAATAATTTTTCTGTAGTTTTGTAAAATAAAATCATACCACCAGTGAGCTTAAATTAGAAAAAAGTAAACTTTACAAGAGGTAATGCGAAACCTTTGAAAGGAACTTCCCGATCTGATTTGATTGAAAAAACTTTTTATTACTGCATATAAGAATAAATAAAAATCTGTAACCTATATTATGTCACGTTTTAAAAAAACAAGTTTTATAAATTTATTCTTTATATATTTCTTTAATTTCATATAGCGTTATGGGAATAACTGTAATACGATAGTTACGCCGTTTCATTCCTTGTAGAAATATTTTGGAATAGAAATAGCTACTCGGTACAAATCCCATTTTCTTTTTCCTTTGATATATGTAGACTATTCGACATTATTTGTAATTTTAATCACGAACAGAAAAGATGTTTTTCTTTAACTGATCTGTATCTATAGAGAAAGGTAGATGCAGCTGTCAGAGATTCTAATTAATTGTTCGTTCATTAAACTGACAATCTAATCCTTAGAATTTAAAAATTTTAAATCTTTAAAAGTTATCATTAGCTTTTATGTAAAAATTTCAATGATTATAGTTTTCTTTCTTATAGAAAAATTGAGCATCGGAGAGGACGTGCATCCTAGGCGAGGTTAGCTATTGACTCATACTCATCTAAGTTTCTAAATAGGGACTAATTTATTGATAAAAATAAATTTTCTAGAATGTTAAGTTACATTAAAGATATAATTTATTTTATTTTTAACAAGACACGATAAGTTTAAATACATTTAATTATCCAATTTACAAAATAAATTATAAATTGAACCGCAAACCACAAATAATTATCAGGAGTTTTCGTTTTATTATAAATGCTAGAATAAACGTAATTTTTAATTAAGATGCCGATGATATTTATAAATTGAATTTAAAAATTTAGTCTTTTTTTTAAATTATTGAATATTGAAATTCGTAGCGACATAAATTAACCACGCAATATTCAAAAGATGCGAGTAAAAAAGTGGCGCGAGTTAAAGTAATTCGATATTTGAAACATTTTAGAAAACTTGGCTTTCAACATGGCTTTTAAATGATTTTTAAGCAATTTCAAAGGTGGCGGGGAAGACTCGCAAGTTCTCCATAGCGACATCTGGTGGAAAAGCTTTCGGTCTGGCTTCTTTAGATTTGTTTGTTAGCGTACATTGGAAGGGATTCCGAACGTGTTTATTTCCAACTCTGACCCTAAATTCAATAACTATACTTCTATTTTATTGTGAAATTTGTTTCAATTCAATTTTTACAAAATTGTATCGAAACAAATTTAATTCGAAAATGCTATTAACTGATGACGACGATATTCTAAAAATTATTAATTTTTTAGAATATCGTCATAGATTAATTAATAGCACTTCCGATCATGAACTTTGCTAGGAAAGTTGATGCTTTGGGAAGATAGAATTTTTTTATATTTATATTTTTCATCTAAGCTAATTAAAGTAATATTAAATAATAACAAAGTTTATTAAACTTCTCATTAAAGTATAAAAAAACTTCTGATTTACCTTGTTATATTAGAATTAAAAATAGTATATATAATAATTTGAATAAATGACGTAATTTGGTGATATAAAAATTATTTCAGAGGGCGCTTACCCCTTAATGGTATTTAAAAATGTTTCAGATTTAAAAACGATTAAAAAAAATTAATTAATTAACATAAAATAGACATATAATATCGAAATAAAATTAATTAGTTAAGATATTAATTATTTAAAATAAAAAAATTTTAAAGTGGGCTCGTCCGGGATTTGAACCCGGGACCTCTCGCACCCTAAGCGAGAATCATACCCCTAGACCAACGAGCCACGATTGCAAAACTTCTAAAAACTGCTATTTATAACAAACGAGTTGTACTCAAGAAAAATGATCATTCCGATCATTATCAGCTCTTTCAATGACGTCAGTCTATTAACTTGATTGCATCATTACAGTAATGACGTCACCAATTCCCAGAAAGCAATTCATTGAACGATAAGATAAACGACGATGAATCACTAAAGGATACATTTTTTCATATTTATTTTTCAGATGACATGAGGACTTCAGATTCTTACGCCAGCTCGCTGAACGGTTCTGTAGCCGGAGACGAACCAACAACTCCATTAGGACCCACTCCGCCATTGGTTTACATGAATTCTCAGTTTCCGGGACCTGCTACACCACCTTACATGGTTGGAAATCAGAGTCCCGGGGTAGTACCTTTTCCTGTTCCTCCTTATTATGGAAATGGAGGACAAGCGAGAAATTCCGGAGACGTATCTTCTCGGGGATGCTTTGGTTATTCAGAGTTCCCTCCTAGTCCCGCTTCGTGGTTGGATGACGTAGAAGGGGGACCTACCTCCATTCCTACCACACTTCACACGACCGTAACACCATATTGACATCTGGTTCACTATCTCCATCTAGTCTCATTTTGTTTCGTTCAGTATCAGTTCCTGAAATGTGTCCAAAATTTTCGTCAGCAGATAGGACCCATCGACGTGTCTTGTGGCAAAAGAAAGTGAACAATGTTTTAACTGTATTTTTGGTCCTATTTTAAAGTTGTACTTTAAAAGAAAAAAAACACGCAAAAATAAAAAAAGAACGTCTTTTGTTCTCTTCAGAATTTATACAAGCACAACAAATAAATAAGTACTGTATGTGAATTTCTGTTTGTCTCATACTAAACTTTAATTTAGCAACATTTAAGTTTTAATTAATTCAAACCTAGATGCAAAACTATAGTAGTAGATCATTATTTATCAATTGATATTGACGTATAACTTGATTTATAGCAGTTAAAAAATGCTCCTATATGAACTTAACCTTGAGGCTGAATTTTAATTAACTCGATGAAACTAAACTTATTTAATTTAAATTATCAAAGCACAGGTTAATAGTGTATTTTAAAATTTTATAAAGATCTGATAATCGGGAAAACAATACGGAAATTATATTTTCCATAATGGAATATTCATCACATTTCTCAAATTTTAAAACTGGTTTTCATTAATTATGTTCCAGAAAATGAGGGAAAAAAAACTTAATTGTTAAATTCAATGACAATTATAAGAAATAAATATGCTTATCGTAAAAATTCATCTTTAAGTCTTCGTATAATAATTGATCATTTAATTAATAATGTAATCAGTATAGTTTACTATATTTATATGGCAATAGATAAATTATATGAGTAATCATCACAAATGAAATTCTCACAACCTTCGTGTTAGCAGAAATCATTTAACCCGCTTGTGATGGTGCTCATCTTTAATTCCTCCATTTTCGCTAGCGGATGTACCCATAATTAAAGAAGCATACGAAAAAAATACTACTCTTCATCTATCATCTTTATTATAAAGTATATAATCGTTAGGAATAGACTATCTATCATCTTTATTATAAAGTATATAATCGTTAGGAATAGACTATGTCATGATATAAAATCATGACATATGCTGCCCTCTGAAGGCGAAATTTAGAATTTTACTCTTTATTTATATTTTTTAATGTAATCCAGCATAACAACAATAATTAAAGAAAAAATGGTTGAATTGCAGTTTATGAGGAGTAATATATTTTGTTTATAACGTTTGATATAAATCATTCACCAAACGCCTTAATTTTTTAACTTTAGAAAGGAGAAATTCGAATCTATTTATAGTTTAATTAACATTGATATAATCAGATAAAGTGAAGAAACGATAACTATCAGAAATATATAAAAATATACGCTGTAAATAACTCTTCATTTGTAATTAAAGGCCATATAATAATACCAAATTTTGAAAGTTTGTAAGACAATAAAGTAAAGAAAGAATACATATCAAATTTACAACGTATATCGCTTTTATAAAAATATTTTTACAAATTATTATTAATAAAACTAATGCTATTATTTACAGATATGATTGATATTTGAACTGAACATCCAATTATTTAATTTCTTTTGATAAAAATCGTAGCAATTTAATGAAAACAAAAATTGCTAAAAATTTATAAAAATCACAAAAAGTTTTTATTCTGCTTCCGTTGATTCTGCTGTGATAATTTGCATATTAAGAAGTCATTAAACTGGTTATTTAACTCTACTGAAAAATGATTATGGCAACAGTTTATGAAAGAGTAAAACTTTTGATTCTGTAACTTTTTTTTTTTTCAATATATTTCAAAAAGAAAAAATCGGTATAAAAAAAACATCAAAATATATTTTATGTTCTTTAACAAATTGACAGCTAGGTTTAAGTTGTACAGGTAGGTGTTATGATAGATGACAAGTTGGGTAATTTCCTTTAAAAATTTGTTCATATTTAATAGAAAATGTATGAGCAAAAATAATAAATGAACATATTAACATAAGAAAGTAAATGAATTTATACTTTTATAAGTATTGTTTTTAAGAAAAGAAAAAAAAAAACAACGTAAGAAAAACACGCAATCTAAGAAATCTGATATTCTTATTGCGATTAATAGCTCTTTTATTACATATGCAATTTTCTCAAACAAGTAGGTAAAATAGCACAGAAGTGTGATTACATATTATGATAAAAAAAAATATCTATTATTTTTTGCGATCTCCAAATTGGCTTAATGTGTTGAATTTTTTGAAATGCAAGATTATGCTTTAGATAGGTTATATTTAAAATTTTTTCTTTAGATATTCAAGGAGGATAAAAAAAATATGCAGATACAGTCAAAACTACAAAAAAAAAAAAACAAGTAAAAAATTCTCCAGATAACAACTTTTAATGAACCGATTTGGATGAAATCTTTTATTATGAAATACAGTAGAACCCCGTTTATACGTTTTTGAAGGGGATTGACAAAAATTATGTACAAGTGAGATTAACATTAAAATGAAACTTTTTCTTTTAACTTTAAATGTTGAAAAAATACATTAAAACTTAAAATTTAAAAAAGTTAAACTACATACTGTGTTACATATATTTTTTTCCATAGATTAAAACTTAAAATTAAGACGTTTAATTAACGATGATGGGCAAATACAAACGTGAAAGGGAGAGTCGGAATCGGTAGAAAGACTGGTGGAATAAATTTTGATTTTGATTTTACTTTTGATTCATTCTACTTTCTATTTCGTAAGATAATGTGGTGTATAGTATAACAAATTGTTCCTTTGTCGAAAAAGTTTCGAAAAGATTTCTTGTATTTTATGTATAAGTGCGACGAAACCACTCTGGGGAAATAAAAATAATAGCGTACAAATGCGAAAACGTATAAATGCAAAACGTGGAAGTGGGATGATTTTACATGCAAAATCGAAATAGTATACAAAACACAACGTACAAGTGCGAAAAATGTAGAAGTGAGAAACGTATAAACGGGTTTCTACTGTATTAGCCTATATTTTAAATTATAACTTTTTTTTTAAAAGGTATATCATTTATGTTTGTTCATCCGTCAGCACAAAAATAATATATCATAAATCATAAATATCCTATTTGGAAAAATTCGCATATGTTAATAAGATCCATTATGGAACTTAGCATATTAAAAATGAACAATACGAGGTCATGTAATATTACTGGCGTAACAAAGAAATAGATTTTCACATATCTTTTGGAAACAGCTCACATAAATATTGCCCTATTTGAATGTAACTCATATATTTTTAGAATCATTTCGAGAACCGAGCTTATCGAAAATGACCACTATTGGATCATATTTGTCTGCATGTCAAACCAATATCTCGTGCAAATATCATCTGATTTAAAAAATTTTTACTGATATAACAATACTTTTCAAGGACGTAGTAAATTTTTAAAATTACTTTAAAACAAATTTCAACTAATTAAAAACATTTTTAATCCATATGAAAAAAAAAACATCTTTTTTATCAAGCTGAAAACATATTTTACATTAAAAACATTTTTAAATTTCATTACAACAATTTTTAAATCTATGTCTTCATTTTTTTTTAAGTTAAAAATTTTTTCAAATTAAGTAAAACAAACTTCAATTTACATAAGAACATTCTGCATTATAGCCTATTAATAGTCGTAACAATGAAACCAAGTTGCTACGTAACTTATTGCAAGCAAAGTTTCAATAAGCTACGAGAAGAAAAACTTATTTAATTAAAGCCTATTTTGAAGCTGGAATAATTATTAAGAAAGGCTTGATAATGCATTACCATGAACTATGCAATAGCAAAGGCATATTTCAAAATATACATAAGAAGACAGCTCAGATAAAAAAGAAGTCTAGAGCATCGAAAATACATTGAGAAAAGATAACAGATAATATTAAACAAAGCTTGAAACAAAGATTGAGGAAAGTGACAAGTTAAAGAAATCTCTGATTTTGTTCACGATGCATATCAGGTGAGACTATCTTTGGCTTCAATTCACAATACTTTACAATCCTTTAAAAAAACTTTATCTGATAATTTATAGCTTCTTTTAAATTCAGAAAGTATCCTACAATTAAGATATGAGTATACTGGAGATTTTGTGTTGAATGTTCCTGATGAATAAAACAAATTAATATCAAGTGATGAGTGTGGGTTCAACCTTCATTTGGCATGTAATTGTGGGTTAAACCTTCATTTGGCACAAGTAAAACAGGCAAAAGACGTTCACTAATAGTACCTACTATTAGAGGGAGAAATGTGACATTGATTGTAGCGATGTCTCAAAAAATAATACATTTCAAAATCATAATTGGGCCCTCAAATAAGGAAACTTAATGAATTTTATGGGTAGAATTGACTGAATGCTTAGAAACTAGCAAAATGACAAATTCTTGGCTACTAATAGATAATATTCAGATCCAAGAAAGTCGTAAATTGTGGGCCATAACCTCCATATGAACAGTTAAGAAGAAGAAGAAGAAGTCGTAAATTGAGAGGATTTATTAATGCGAGAAATTTGAGCTAAAGTTCTTACCATCTTATTTCTGTATGTTTTAATCCAATAGAACAAGTATTTTAAAAATCAAAATTTTTGCAAGAACAATGCTAAGGTCACAAGAAAATTCTAACTTATCCTCAGTGATGTAGTGCTAAAAAAAGAAATACCGGAACGCTACTCTCTCAACAAAAAAATGGCATCGAATAGATAGAAGAAATCGTGGAGCATGTATAAGAAATTGTATAAATGTGACAGAAGCAAAACAAGTATGTCAGGATCGAGCTATATGACATTCAGTCTTCTCTGCCTACCCCTCGCGGGACGCGGCTGGATGAGATAGATAGATAGGTAGATTAAAAAAAAATTATAAAATATTTTCAACAATTTCTTTATTATATAAGTATACATACATACTTTTGATATTGTTTAAGTGAATATTTACATAAAATTCCAAACTGGATCTGATATCTTTTCTTTGGCTTCGGCAATTCTTATTTTTTGGTCGACAGCTGAACGACGATTTCTTACTTGTTAGTGATTTTTTGACGTATGCTTCCGGTTTCCATTCTTCTAAGGGAGACCCATATAGTTTTATGAATATTAAATTAGAAATGTGTTCAATTAATAATCGAGATCTTGTGTCATTTATTATTAAATTCATATAACTAAAACCACGCTGGCATTCTGATAAACTACATGGAATCATTCACGCTCTCTGTATATCCCTATGTATACATTGTATTGTTGATTAAAGACGTTAATTAAAAATAAGATACAGATATTCCTCCTATAACACGGTAGATAGGTTCCTAAAAAACACCGTGTTGTGTGAAACCGTGTGTTATATGAGATCTGGAGCCAATACAAAAATAAGAGTTACGTTCCAAAACAAAAGCAAATAACTTTCTTTAATTCCACATAAGAAACTTACTTTTTATTAAGAATATTAATAACATGAAACATAAAGAAAGAAAAAAATATATACGTAAGACGAAAAAAAAAAAAAATATAATATAGTGAAACAAAAGGAAAAAAATATACAGCCTATATAACATTTATTTAATACGTATATCTTCCTTACCATTGTTTCGTTAAAACGAGAATGTTTTTTCTTTTAACAATATCAACTTCACTTTCTGAACTTTTTTCCGCATGTAAAGTTTGTGTATCTTCTACTCTCTTTATGAAATCTGTATTCTAACCCGTTATAACCCGCTATAAAACAATCGTTCCTTAACTTATACCCAAAAAAAGTTTATGAACAAAAAAGTTTTTCTTCTCTTTCACATTCTTCTATTGAAAAATAAAAACTTATTTTTTTTATCCAAGAACTGAATGTTTGGAACACGAAATACTCAATGGTCGCCAATTAATTCACTTTCAAACCGAAATCGAAATAGACTGCATATCATCCCTCTTACGGCAAACTAGAGAAATTACATTTGTCCAGTTTTAGCAAAGATTTCCTAATGATTGCATTTTATGTGTGTGTTGTATGTCTATAACGTGGATTTACAAAAATTAATGAAAATGTTTTGTGTTGTAGGAGAGTAAATGCAATTTTCTAAATGTGTTAGGTAAAAAATGTGTTGTAGAAGTACCATGTTATTATATGAGGCTTTCACAATTTTCAAATCGTGTTAGAGCGAAACCGTGTTGTGTTGTAGGAAATCGTGTTATAGGAGGGAAACCTGTATTTTTGACGTTTTATTTTTAATTTGAAGTTATGGACTTAATAAAATTAATTATATGCAATTATTCAATTAAGCTCAAAGATATTACAACAGATGTAATATATTCTAACAAATTGTATCAGTACGCCTTCAGGTTTTGGAAAAAAGTACCGGAACGACGTTCTGGCCCCACTATACCACTGCTTATCCCACATTATAGAAAGGTCTATTGGAACTTTAGAAGAATCTGATTGCCGAGATTATTTTTCATGCATGAATATATCTAAAGCTTTAACAAAACGTGTTTTCATATAAGAATTTTTTCATTATTAATATTTGTTATTTTTGTTTAGGATAACGATATCTATAGAAAAGCTTTAACTATTCGTATTTTCCCACAGTATTTATTAAATAAACAAAAGTTTTAATATATTTAAAATGTATTTTTTGGACTTTAAAAAATGTCAGAAACATTTGTCAAATGAAATGTTTTAGTTAAAAAATAAATGTTATGCAGGTCGAAAGTTGTTCTTAAATATTTGGAAATAGTGAAAATGAAAATGTTTTTGTGGTTGAAAAATGTTGCTATATAAGTATAAATTGCTATAAATGAAACACATACTTTAGAGGAATCCATTAAAGAATCAATCGCGCCAAAAATTAGTAAATTCGGTTCATTATTTTTGATGCATTAATGATTAAAATTTGAAATAAGTTTGAATTTTGAAAAGCATAACAACGAATATTGTAATGGAAAAGATCACATGATTGATTGATTTAATCGATCTTAATTAACAAAAATTTTTTAATATCTCGTTAGTTATAATCAATGTGTATGATTTCACCCATGCCGCGGAATTGATTTCGTACCGTGGAATTTGTGTCTTACCGCAAAATTTTGCGACTTGCAATGGAATATGTTTTTTGCCATAGAATTTTTATTTCACTGTAGAAAATATCTAATTTTATAATTTTCAGAATAAATTCACAATTATTTAAAAGTAATCTTTAATCAAAATAGTGCTTTGATAATATTTTCCGGTGAACATTTGATTTTACTACCATATAGCGATGATTAAACTGCAACTTTTTGCATCTATTGAGGTACTGAGAGTTATGTTTTAGATCACATATTTTCTGCATTTTGATCAAAAATCATGATGTTTCGTTATCGTGGGATAATGTCATAAGCTGGAGTTGAGACTAATCACATGAGGAATGCGATGTTAAACACGAGAAGAATAATTATAAAGTATTACGTATTGAATAATAAATCGTTATTTAAATATATACCTCTTTTTTATGAAATATAATATACAGGGTTAGCAAGAAATAAGTTCCCCACTTCAGAGGACTCTAGAATGCGTTCTACAGGTCCAAATGAGAT